>ONZH01025610.1:0-61123 GCA_900303285.1 Rhinella marina
GCTCCTGATGTTGGAGTCTCCCGGCCAAATCCTGGATCATCTGAGCCATGTTACTCATCTGGTCCGTGAGTACTCGCAACGGCTCCATTAGGTATGGCCTGTGATTCTGTCACGACAAGGAAACAAGGATAGTGTGCCCTGTCTGAACCCCACCTCTTTCCCTGCCTACTTACAGTAGATGCCCTAGGCGACAAAACCGTAACTTGGAGACGGTCCCTATGCTGAGTACGTGCACAGGGTAGGGAAGGGAACACAGGGAAAGACGAACACAGACAGAAACAAACACAATAGCAGAATCGTCAGCAAGCCAAGTCAAGAACAGGAGGTCACGTCAAATACCGAGGGGAATCACAAAAGCGTAGTCTAAGTCCAAAGCCAAAATCCAATATACCAATAATCCAAAAGCAAGGTCCAACACACAGCACTGATCTCAGAAGACTAATCACAGGCATCTGAGTGAGGCAGTTGCCATCTTTAAATAGCCCGCCCAGGATCATGTGATGTGGCCAGCATCACATGACCTGAGGCGGAGCAAGCTGTCCAAACAATATGTAAAGTAGCCATGTGGTGTGATCAGCACCACATGGCTAAACCCAAACAGAGAATTAACTCATGAAGTGCTGGCTGACAAGACCAGCACTTCAATTCCCTATTGCTCGTCTCTAGGGGGGCGGAGAGGTCCGGCGACGTCGTGCAGAGGGAGCGCGACGCCGACCTCGCGTGACAGATGTATAATAGTTTTTTTTTATAAAACTCATTAAGAATAACTGACATGCTTTGTCAGATCACTCATTTGTCAGATCAATCATTTTCTTAAAAAATGGTTCATATCTTACAAATTCTGCCAGTGATATGTAAATTTATGAGCACGACTGTCCTGTACTATTCATTTTTGTAATGACAGGTAAGCTTTAAAGACCTTCATAATTTGATCTTATACAAATATACTGTACCCTGCTCATGTGCCTCAATGGCTGGATATATTTTAAATACAAAAATTTAATTTTTTAATTAAATTTTAAAAATTCGCTTTGGCCAATAATCAACGAATTTCTGACAAGATTCGTTCTTAATACGAATTTATTCAGTCGAATTTGCGTTCAAAAATAATCGTTGTTTTGCGAACATTCCTACACAAATTACGAACATACAGTCAGTTTTGTTAAAAGTACGCAATACGTAAGCATTAGCGTACAAAGTGAGTATGAATCCTTAGCTTACTATTGACTCGTGATTGCGTCATACGCACAAGGCTAGGCCGCGGCTTACAGTCTTTAGAGGCAGTCCATATGAGGTAGAAAAGTAAGGTGCTAGCTAGAATCATCCAAAATTCGCTTTGCCTAATATTCGTCGAACTTTTCAACTTCATACAAATCTATTCGGCGAAGCTGCGTACAAATCATACGTTATTATGTGGTGTTTTGCAAACATTCGAGCACTAATAACGAACGTACAGTTGTTATAGGTACGCAACTTACGTGAACACGTACGCATGAGCGTACAAATTGCATACGAAAATGAGGGGCTTTGCTGGAGCGGAATGGTGGAGCAGGAGGAAAGCTCTGAGTCTGACCCCTGGCTACATGATACTGTATCAGCAGATGACAGCAGATCATCCGGCTGTGATTGAGATGAGTTTGCCATCCACTCCACTACCTCATCCACTTTCTCCTCCACTACAATTTTGCACCTTGTTGGGTTAGCCTGGTGGAACAGTGGCCAACTATTACGAATTCTACAAGTAGAAGCTCCGGCTACAGGTCCTTTGGCACTGCTGCCCTGTGCCACCTTCTCCTTTTTTTGGAGCTCGAGGTCTGGCTAGAACCCTTTTGCTTTTCCGTGCCAGACATTTTTCACTTGACTGTGGCCCTGCAGCTGGTCTTTGTCTCTATCCCTGTCTCTCTCCCTACCTGATTAATTACTAGCCCCGCACTGGCCCTACAGTATCCCTGATATGTGTAATATGGATTCCCAGAACAATTACACCCCAATTTTAACAAAACAGTTCTCTGTCTCTCAGAACTTCACAGACAGTGCTTCTGCTCGTCTCAGCAGTCGCAGCACAACTGATGCGTCACTGGCTTACCGAGCTTGAGCCAATCAGAGAAAGCCCTTCCCACTAGGTCAGGTGACCGCTTTCTTCCCAGGCTTTATGTCGCACGAATAACGAACAGTAAAAGTTCGCTAATTAACTGAATTCGTACGCATCAGCGTATAAAGTAACTTATACGTAACAGTAGCGTACAATTTATCGGACAAGTACGTAGCGAATGCGTAGAAAGCTTTAAGAACATTTTTTAATCTAATGAAGTGAATGTCAAAAAATTAGTATTCACTTCGAAGCAGAAAATTTCCAAGATTCGTATCGAATCTACGAAGCGACGGATAGATTCGCTCATCTCTAGTGCTAGCCCTCCGGTAAGTGCATAATTTACTAAAAAACACCGTACAATAAGTGCATAATAGGACACATTGCAGTACCTGAAAAACAATACACACAATGGGCTAAAGTGCTAGAACGTTGCTGAACCTGTAAAAACATTATTGCTAAAATACAGCAAAGACAATTATGCAAACATTTTAGTGCAATTTCACATTTGCAAGCATAAAAGGCTCAGATATACGTTTGAGTCTCTCCTCATGGCTGAGAACCCTTTTTGCAAAGGGGGCTCCCAAATAACCTTAGAAGGGGGAGAAAAGGGAAATAGGCGCGCTTAGGTGAAACTGGGAATTTCCGGCAGAATGGGAGGGGGGGAGTCCTGACAAGCCATGTCCATCTGGGTGAGAGTCAAACAGGGGGCAATACAAACTAAACAAAACAAGTGCCAACTAGCTCTCACCCGTCAGGTGCAGTCCATTTTGTGGCTCCCATAGGTCCACCTGAAGTGTCCTTTAAATCACTCAGCCAGTAGAAGGGTTCCTCAGATGAGGGACCTGAAGTCCTCCTTGCTTGAGCTACTGCTGAATGACATCAGAGGACGTTCCTGCCTCCTGTAGGCCAAGCTCGCTGCCGTGGTGGAACGCCACTGCCCTCTTCTTCCAGAAGTCGGATTTGACCGGGTCCGGGTGGTGGTCACGCTGGTGACCGCTGCAGCCACTTGCGCCTTTACTTTTCTGGATTCTCCTGCTGGGACAGCAGGGGTAAGGACTTCTGGCTGCAGCGGTTGAGGCAAGGTTGCACCCAGGGAAGAAGCCCCAGCTCCCCTGGCTACTGTGGTGGTGCTGGCACTGGCAGTCCAAGGATCAGAGGCTCCAGCTGTGGCTGTGGCTTCTCCCTGAAACGAAGGGTGCCATCTGGTGACTCCTGAAGGCAGCGCACCGGTACTTCACCTGGTGGTTCCTCCGGCCAAACTTCAGGTGGTGATGTAGAGACCAGGGGCTTAGATAATACGGTAACCCAGGTAGCAAAGGGGCCTTTCAGGGATGCCCTGGGGTGTATTCCACCTGATCCCTCACGTACAGGCCGCGACGGGGTTTGGGGCAGGTACTGCCGTTTCACTGACCTGCGGCCCACGAAGTATTCCTTGCCATCCTCGCCATCTGCCAGGAAGCCAGAGCCTCACTCCACAGAAAACCATAGGACGGTTCCCTTTCGCCACTCCAGTTTAAGGTCTCCCAGCCTTGGATGGTCCAGTACTTGGATGACCCAGTCTTCCACTGCATTCTTGTAGTCCCATAGGGTCTGGGCGTGGGCCGTCACTGATGCTGGCACAATCAGGTTCTGCTGAATGGAAGCTGTTGTTCTTGTTGTTCTCCTCCTGGGCGGTGAAGTGGACACTCCAGCTGCCTCAGCCGTAGCAGCCGCACCAGCCGGCAAGGCGAATATGGAGTCAGGAGCCGGTGAGACTCTCTTGCACAGTTGTGCCGCTCTGATCTCTGGAGCGGGCGGTGGTTCAGGGTACTCGTCCCCAAAGACCATCTCTCCCCACTTGGGTCACAGTTCTTTTGCCATGCTGTTTCATTCACTCATACGTGCAAATAGTTAGTTCCCAGTGGGCCAGGCTGGTTTTTCCCGCTTCTGAGGGGGGCGTATCTTCACTTTCCCGCTCTTGAGGGGGCATATCGTCATTTTCCCGCTTCGGGGGGCCGGGGGAGGGGGCAAGATCCGGATTCGCTTCGGAGTAGGAAAAATGTCGCTGCAATTTAGGACAAGTCCCAAATTAGGAGACTTCACTCTGTTGTCTGTGGGATTCAAATTATGTTAATAAGTTTCCCCCAGGTGCCAGGGATGAGGGGAAGCGGCCGGCCTAAGAATCGCACATCCAGACTGCTTGCTGGTCGTGTCAGTTCTCTTCCGAGGTACTCCCAGAGAGCCAATTTTATTAGATGTACATGGTGGATTTAGCCACCCCCCTTTAGCCATCATTTTCAATATATCCCATCACAATCATACAAGTATACATTAAATAACGAATCAAAAGAATGACAATGGCGGCGGCTATTGACACGTACACACATTACTCAGCTATCTGGAAAATTCTATGTGTATATATATCAAGTTCTGCAAGTTCCTCTATTCCTATAGAAATATCAAGTGATCATGACTCATTTATTTTTAAGCATAAAGTGGCATCTAATGGAGATTAATAAAAAAGATGGTGATTATTTGATAATGAAATACAACTTAGCACAATTTTGTTCATCAACTACTTAATTTCTTTCACAGAGGATTCGATACGAATCTACGAAGCGGCGAATAGATTCGCTCATCTCTAATGTCTATGTATAAAAGCACTTCTCCGTGCAGCCATGTCCTTGCGAAATATATTAAAAAGTTCTAGAATTAGGCTATGGCTACACAGTGACATGTGTCGCACAACAGTAAGAGGCAGAAACGTCACGTGACACAAAAATATGTGCAACTCTTCTGCTACTTGCTGTTTCGTGACTATTTTAATACTGTGATTTGGCTGTGAAAACACAATCAAGTTGCAGCCAAGTCAGAGGCGAGTTGCGCAGCTTACATTAAAGCCTTTGGAGTAAAAGTTGTGAGTAACACGCAACTTGCAACACAAAATCCGGCATGCCTGGATCTTGTGCGTCTGTCGCGTCCCAATTGCAACATGCCGCTTGTTGCATTGCGACACCCTTGACTAGAGATGAGAGAAGCGAGCTTCCGATGTTACATCCTAAGTCGTTTCGTTCATAACTTCGGATGTACAGTATTAAAATGTATGGGCCATAGTACGTTATTCGCAAAGTTGAGTGTGACTTTGTTGAATAACTTTGGTAATTGATTTTGAAAGTGGAAAACTACTTTAAAACTTGAAACTGAACTCAGCTTCAGTTCCGACTTCGCAAATAATAAACTTTGGCTCATCGGAGCCCATACATTGTATGGATCTCCGTACAGTATTAAAGGGAGTCTGTCACCTAATTTTCAACAATATAACTAAGAGCACTGCCTGACAGAAGATTGCAGACACATCCCAGACATACATGTGTGCACTTTGTGCCTTTATTCCATGTCCAGGAAAAGCACTTTTATTCTGCTGGAAAACTGCTCCCAAGTGCCCAGCTGAAAGTGAAAATAAAAACAGCCTTCACTCCTGACTAGATTTCTAACAGCTATATCTTCTGATATATTGGATATAATGGCATGATTCTGATATTGTTTGAAAAGTTGGAATGACAGCTTTCAAACAAGTCCTATTTCTAGTGGCTACCAATCCCAACATATGAGCCGCTAAAGCAGCCCTCCCCTCTTCAGTCTGGTTTGCTTTGGGCACTTGCAGCAGCAGAGCCGGGCACTTGGGAGCTGTTTTCCTGCAGAATAAAAGTGCTTTTCCTGGCCATGGAATAAAGGCACGAAGTGCACACAGGTATGTCTGGAATGTGTCTGCAATCTTCTGTGGGGCAGTGCTCTTAGTTATATTGGTGAAAAAGAGGTGACAGACTCCCTTTAATCTGAAGTTATGAATGAAGCAACTTCGGATGTAACGCCCGAAGCTTGCTTCGCTCATCACTACCCTTGAGAGTCATTACTTGATTGATTACTCGTGCACTTCCTGTGTACTATTTTGGGCATAGGTACACAAGAAAGACAGTAGAGTTTGAGCAGGTTCAAAAGAGGACAACTAAAGTATATATGCAGTGAGGGGACCACCGTATACAAGAAGATTATGAAAACTGAGGTTATTTAGCTTAAAAAAAGAGACGGCTGAGGGGGATCTAATAACCATGTACAAATATATTGAAGGTCAATACAGTGATCTCTCCCGCGAGCACAGTGGCTCAGTAGTTAGCACTGGTGCCTTGTAGCACTTGGTTCCTGAGTTGGAATCCAGTCAGGGACTATAAGGTTTGTCCATCAACATGGAAGATGATTCTTTACTGTAAGAGCAGTGAGACTATGGAACTCTCTGCCAGACAAGGCCGGGATGGTGAATTCACTAAAAAGAGCTCAAGAGGGGCCTGGATGTATTTCTGGAGTTAAAGTTACTAGAATTCTGGAGAAGGGTCGTTGATCCAGAGAGTTATGCTGACAGATGTTTTTTGGCTTCTACCTCATAAGAGGTTTTTTTTTTCCTTCCACTGGACATTGCAGTATAATAGACATATGTCTTTTTGTTAGCCTGATAAACTATGTTACTATATTACTGTTACATTGTATTTTATTAGGAACATATTATTATTATTAGTTATTTTTTAAGAGGCGACACTTGTTTCTAATGACAGCCCTCTCTTCACGGACCTTCTCTGTATGTGATGAGAGGATAGCTTAACAATTTGACTGGTCAATGGGGATAATACTTCACAAAGCAGGCTGTACAGGAAGGTAGGCTGGCCTGACAATAGTAATTAATTAGGCTATTATGCATTCAGCTGTGATAATTGCTTTGCTGGAAAGTCACCAGCCATGAAAAGATCCAGCACATAAATGTAATTTATCAATCTGAATTGTAAACGCTATGCTGCATTTTTTCACCTTGAGTCTATGAACAGTATGGTGAGAAATAAGAAAAATAAAGAGGAAATGATCCATGCATCTCATAAATATATAATTTGCAACTCTCTGTCTTGCATGTCTCATCACTAGATGTTCATTCATGGTCTCATTGTTTCAGACAAATCTTCCAGAGATCTTTCCAGGAAATTTGTTGGATGTTATAAGATCTTCAGCAACATTGTTAGAAGCTGATGGCACAGGTCTATTGGCTGGCTGAATTTTATTAAGGGCCAGTTACTACTGCACATCTGTCATCTCCAAACAGTTAGGATGTATTCCAACTGAATGTAGATTCCTGAACATGAATCCTATCCATTCTTTAAATGCATTATAGGAATGTTCAGCTATATATTTACAATTGCTCCTTAGGAAACTGTAGCTGTATATTACTAGAAGAAGTTTGGCCAGAAATTTGATGTCTATCCTGTATTAGAGATGAGCAAAGTTATAAAAAATTTTATTTGGCTGCCTCGCCAATTCATTCCAAATTACTTTGTCACAAATCGCATTCCATTGTATTTAGCGGACACAAGGAGGGGGAACAGTTATTGCACCGCCCCCCTTTCATTGAACCCTTCAGATGTTGCATTACACACTGATTGTGGCATTTGACACATAGAGGCCTTTCAGGGGTTAATCTGGGTTAAAAAAAAAATATTTACATATATACCTCATATATACCTCATATATTTGCTCATCTCCGTCGCGGCCATCTTGATTGAAGACAATGCCGCAAATCTCACACACACACTGACGTGTAATGTCACCACGTCAGTGTTCGTGAGATTTGGCCAGAGTTAAACAGGAGATGTTAGCAGTTAAAGCATATATGTAAAATGGCAGCCAGACAGAGGAAGAAGGGAGGAGCTGATTAAATCAGAGCCTGGATACAGGGAGATAGAAGGGGCAAACTTCCAACAGCAAACACACTACAATAACAGCAATAAGTGCATATAACCATGAGCAGGGGCGGATTGGAAACGTAAAGTGGCCCTGGAAAAAATACTAAAAGTGGCCCCATTTTGTAGTCGGGTCCAAATTGATGGAAGGCAGAACCAGCAATACCATATTGTGGCACATTATACCACCCCAACAGAGCCAAATACCAGAGTCTATCACAAAATACATCCCAAAAAACTTCCACTGTTCCCAATGATTGCCCTGTGTAAAAATGCCGCCGATCACCTGATGAACAAATACATCACCCTGTGTAAACAGAGATGTGATGGCAGCAAACAATAAATCTGCATGGGAATGATCACAGTAGCGATCGCTCGCAGCTGAACAAGCTGGCAATGATCGCGAATGAGCAGTTTATTCTAGAATTATGGCCCCGAGAATCAGTCTATTTAAAAGGGCCCTAGGGCTAAACTCACTTTTGCTATGTTTTAAGCAACTTTTTTTTACAATATCTGCTCTAAACAGATCTAAACTCATTTATCAACTTAGATGATACTCAGGCAATCAGTGTGCACACAAGAAATGAACATATGTTCTCATTTATAATACCAGTGCGACAGGAACTTACCCAATTCAAATGTGTGTGTTCCATAGTGATGCGTGAATAATGTAGGCTCATGAAATTCATTAGTAAATATGTATTTTAAATTAATTATATAGATCATATTCCCATGCTGACAAACACAGAGGTCAACTCCATCAAGCTCTACACCCTATGTTCCTTTTCCTGTAATCTCAATGAAATTACCACCCCGAGAAGGGTAATTCTACATAGTATTCTTACTTACTTACAATTCCCTATAATATGCCTGTACCAGACCTATTTATGCCCCTTGGCCTAATGAGAGTTGAAAAAAGGTGGGTTTATTCATGTTGATACTGTTAGTGTGGAAAATTATATGACTTGTGTATCCAAATCCAAATTAAAGAGGCTAACTCTCTATGGCTAACTCTCTATCCCCTAGTGATCCGGGAAAAATTGGTAATCTGTGGAGCGGCACAAAACAGTTTTACAAGCATAGCGCTTATTAACCTGGATTGCTATGATTTCCTGAAGCTCAGTTGGTTCTGGTATATACATAAATCATTTATCTGGTATATACATCTATCATTTACCTTGTTTTACTTGTGGATTCTGTAAAGTATGCTCTGTTATAATATTACCTACAGTATAAGAGTTCATTTTAGGTACAGCACTGGATCCAATTAATTATTTGCAACTGCAAGCAAATCTAAACAGAAGCAACATTTCTTCTGTCACTGCCTATATTTCATTACATTTTGCTCAAAATATTGCTTACCTAAGACCGTTCTTTGTTAGTTTGCACCCAGTTTCTTCACTCCTGACTGCTGCTTACTTACAGAATCTTATCTGGATTATTATCTGGATACGAGCAACACTAGGAACAGAACCATGGGCACTGCCAAATTTAGGAAAGCTTTTACAGGGATCTAAAATATGTACCATTAAGAATAGAAAACAGGATGAAAAGGCTCAAAGTAAAAAAATGTCTAAAAACGAGACCTAGTTGACAATTTAAGTTCAGCAGCATGCAATGATATAGTATAACCAGGTTATAGACTTGAGATTTTGTTTTTGTTTTTTAATGAAAAGATATACAATCTGAATTTCCTCACACTTCGTGGTAAGGAATCAGTTTTCCTAAAATGGTGGCCCAGGAACTCAAGATCACCCATAATGCCATGCAGCCAGCCAAACCGAAGATAGACATCCCCTGTGATATCACAGCCCTATAAAATGCTCATCCCACACAGTCTCTGCCATTGTCCTGTGAGCTGAGCATAGGAAGAGACATGGCAAGTACTCATGCACTAGGAACAGTGTTGCGGGATGATTTTGGAGAGATGACCCCAGGCCAGCATCACATGCTTGGCTGGAGGAACAAATGTCCTCCTGGGCGTAATATCTTTGACCTGAACATGAGAAATGGAAGCAATAAAGGCAGGATCAATAATGGTGCTCCTCCACCCAGTCAGCAGGATCAGAAAAACAGGACATCTGCCTTGGTATTCTTATCTTTAGGGCGGAAATGCAAAATAAAATTAAAGTGAGCAAAAAACAAAGACCACTGGGACTGGTGAGGATTGAGCAGACTGATATATAGGCAGTGTTTTTGGGGGTCTGAGAAACTGATGACTGGGTGACTGGCATCCTCCTACAGATGTCACCACTCCTCAAGGGCCAAACCGATGGCCAGCAGCGTCCAATCTCCAATGGAATAATTCTGCTTAGCAGAGCAGAAGGCCTTAGAGAAGAATGCATGGATATACATCTTTCCAGTGCCAGCTTGTCGAGTTTGTACGGCTCCTGTCCCCATTGAAGATGAGTTTACCTCCAGGAACAACTGAACATTGAAGAACAGATGCAGAAGTAAAGGCCTGTTTAAGAGACTGGAAAGAAGACTCAGCTGCAGAAAATCATTCTTTGGCATTTGCTCCTTTATAGGTAAATTGGTGCAGACAAGGTAGATAAATGTGACACAAACTGTCTGTAGCCCAAGAACTTCTGGATTGCATGCAAATCAGTGGCATGAGGCCTATCCAAAACTGCAGGCAGCTTCTCGGGATCCATCTTTAAGCTACAGTCCGATATAATGTAGCCCAGAAAAGGCAGGGAAGATTTCTCAAAAACGCACTTTTCAAATGTGGTATAGTCTGTCTGTAGCAGCAGGAACGTGATAATGTGTTTTCCTGCCTGATGACAATTGAGGTGCCCTTGGTGGTGAAGGTTATGAGGTGCAAGGTGGTGTCCTGGTTGTCATGAAGGCAACACTTCTTTACTGAAAAATTCAAATGCAAACAGATCAGGGCAGTTCTTATCATGCAATGGACAGACAGTTGATACACAGAATGCACTTTCACCCATATTACAGGTTTCACAGCTACACAGCTAGATAATAGGCCAAAAGGTGTCTCTTTAAAGAAATATACCTCAATCTATGCTAATCTAGCTGACAGTGACATAAACATCCGTACACTTCCACAAAATCCACCTTAGGATGGAGATTCTCACAGTGGACCAGACTGTTACTTGAATGTGCTCAGACGTGGGAGGCAACTCCTGAACACATTCAATAAGTCCTTGGCAGAAAAGTTATCTCTACTGGACTGTCGCTATACCTCTCTCTCTTACACCTGGTCTGCCTATTTAGATGTTCTGGTCCATCTCTGGATGGATCCGAGTCCAGGCTGGCTAAACTGTTAGCACTAGATCTTTGCTTTTGTTCTGACTTCACGAGACTGACTAGGCTAAAACCGAATGATCTAATCCCTCCTCTTTATATATAGATGGTGGCGCCATACCCATCTAGTAATGGCTATCATTATGGCCTGTTATTACCATGTGCATACAAGAAATATAGTAAAAGCATACATTACACAGAAAGATATTTTCTGTATACTGCACCTCTTGGAGACGGATACTGCAAATATTTCCAGTGAGTGATCAGATCTGGCGAGAAGACTAGGATGTCATCCAGGTAGACTCCTTTGCAGGTATACATAAGGTCCAGGAAGATGTAATTTACCCATTCCTGAAAAACCACAGGAGCATTACTTAGTCTGAAGATGAGATTGTAGTCTTCTCTAGGATCCACTGAGCCTATCGAAGAGTTCAGGAATCAGTGGGTAGAGGATACATGTTCTTTATTGTGACTTCATTTAGAGAGCCAGAGAGACACATCCTTTTTAACAAAGAAAAATCTGTCTCCTTGAGGTTAGGGGATTTCCAGATGAAACCCCTGTCCAGATTAAGAAGTAGTCCCAGGAACAGTGACAGGCAGAACCCCAATGAAGAATATGCCAAGAGTTCCAGTCAAGAACCAGACTCTGTAGACGGAACCAAGCAGGGACGGACTGGGAACTTAAAGTGGCCCTGGAAAAAATCCTAAAAGTGGCCCTGTTTTGAAGTCAGATCCAAATTGATGGAGGGCAGGGCCAGCAATACCACATTGTGGCACATTATACCACCCCAACAGAGCCAAATACCACAGTCCATCACAAAATACTGCCAGCAGCACAAAATTCATGCCCAGAAACATCCACTGGCCGGCCATGAGGAGGTCTCAGGTAGTCCCCAGGGCAGTGGCCCACAGGGAAATTTCCCTGTAAGGTCTATGGCCAATCCGCCCCTGGAACCAAGACACTCCCAGCAGAAGTGGACTGGTGCACACAGGCAGAACATACAAAGAAATTTTCTCCAAATGGAGCACACACACTTGTAGCTCCAAGGGCTCAGGGGGATGGTCTTAGAGAGCCCTTGTGTTAACAGAGCTCACCAGCAAGGGCTTCTCCAGCCGTTTAACGGGTATACAGTTTACCGAGGCCTAAGACAGGAAGCTTCCTGCTGAGCCAGAATCTAGGAAGGCCTGACCAGTAAACTGTATACCACTGTAAGACAAAGATACAGATACAGGAACATTCGATTTTGGAGAGAGGTGGTCTTCACCTAGGGCCTTCTTTTCTATGGTCCCTTGGTTTGGGAGCTCCTTCTTGCAATGACAAATGAGGACATAGAGTCCCTTGGTACTCCAATACAGGTACAACTCATTTGAACACCTGCGCGTGCATTCCCCCTAAGAAAATTTGAATTTATCGACGTGCATGGGTTCTGGTGCAGGTGAAGAAGAGGGAGAAGAAACTTGAGGTCTTTGGAATGAAGGCATCAACTGAGGAGGTGTTCTCTCGTGGAACGAGTCCTTGAAATGGAGATCAATATGGAAAGCAAGAGAGATCAAACTCTCCAGAATAGCTAGGACTTCATCACACAACTTTAGGGGCTGATAGGCCCTCCCAGAATACTGCCACTAAAGTCTCATTGTTCCAGGTTACCTCAGAGGAGAAGGTACGGGATTATATGGCATATTACTCAACTGACAGATATCCCTGGCAAAATTCCAAAAGGAAGGAGGTGGCAGAAGAGATATGTATGGATTCTTCAAAGACACTGCGGATTACTAGACACAGGATCAACTCTCTCCTATAATGGATTAGCCCGGCGATGGTTTCGCCTTTCAGGAGCAGAATCATAATGGACATATTGGTCAGAAGAAAACAGATGTGATTGTAGTTCAAAATTAATAGTGCACTGGTAAAAACAGCCATGACACAGTTTGGGATCTCCATCATAGAGTGCGGATAGCGACAGATGCAAAGGGAAGCTCCAGCAGGCAAGATTTGAGGCGGATACTGCAGGAGAACCACCAGGACGCTACTTCACAGAATAGTCCTGGTGTGGTTGAGCTGGCGATGCAAAGCAAAAATATATTTTTTATTTATTTAGAAGTATTAAAATACAAGAAAAACTATGGTATCAATGTAGTCATACAGTACTTACCCGGAAAATGAAGGAAACAGGTCAGTTTTACCTTATAGGGAATGTAGTGAAAACAAAGGGGGTCATTTATCAAACTGGTATAAAGTAGAACTGGATTAGTTGCCCAAAGCAACCAATCAGATTCCACTTTTCGTTTTTGACAGCCCCTTTGGAAAATGAAAGGTGGAATTTGATTGGTTGCTACGGGCAACTAAGCCAGTTCTACTATACACCAGTTTGATAAATGACCCCAAAAATCCATAAAACTTTGTCAAAATTGCGTTTTTTTTCAGTCTCACCCCATTTGAAAGTACAACTTGTCCCGCAAAAAACAAGTCCTCATACAGCTATGTGGATGGAAAAATAAAAAAAAATATGGCTTCGGGAAGGCAGAGAGTAAAAAGCAAAAAAACACTAAATGAACAATGAATAATAGATTGTGGTGACCATGAACTGCCATTGTAAAGTAGCCTTATCTTGCAGTCATGCACTCATAGCTCTTGCTTACCTTTCAAAAGTGTGTCTACAATAAATAAGGTACAGATGGAAAAAAGAATGACTGTGGGGTTAGACTACAAAGACTTTGTAGGCTGTAACCATGGAGACACACAAATCTACATAGAACAATAAAAGGATATATTTATTTGAGACTTTTTGCAAAGTCCCTTCTATTTTATTTTATGCTTTGGAAGAATAAAAAAAATATGTCATGGAAAGATATAGACCCAGGTTGTTAGTCCTGTAGATAGCATAAAGTTAGGCTACTTTCTCACTTGTGGTAGCCTATTCCGGCAGGCTGTTCCAGCGGGGGAACTGCCTGCCGGATCCGTGCTACCGCAAGTCCATCATGCCGCCATCATTCACCATAATGGGGGCGGGCTGGAGGTCTTGCTGCAGCATGGCAAACATGCAAAGAGGCGGCAGGACAAAAACTGCAACGCGCTATGGCATAAATGGGGCCAGAGGGGACCTCCGGCGGCACAGTGGACTTGCGGTAGCACAAATCCAGCAGGCAGTTCCCCCGCCGGAAAAGCCTGCCGGAAAAGGCTACCACAAGTGTGAAAGTAGCCTAACTTTATGCTATCTACAAGAATAGTAATCCGGAAGAGTGAAAGTAGCCTTAGGCTACTTTCACACTGGCGGCAGGCCTGATCCGGCAGGTGAAGGGTGCTGCCGGATCAGGCCTGCCGCAGTGACATGTGTGGAGCCGGAACCGCGCTCCGGCCCCACACATGTCACACAGTACATA
The DNA here is from genome assembly GCA_900303285.1 of Rhinella marina. Lineage (NCBI taxonomy): Eukaryota > Metazoa > Chordata > Amphibia > Anura > Bufonidae > Rhinella > Rhinella marina. The sequence goes on from ONZH01025610.1 coordinate 14,494, forward strand.
CATATACATACACATAAACATACACACACATATAGACATACAAACACACATACATACTTACATGCTCCCCGGCAGGTCTTCGGAGCGTCAGGACGGCTCACACAGGTCACGATTCCCCACAGCGCCCTCTGCTGGGCGCCTGGTGGAATCGTCAGATGACGATTCCACCAGGCGCCCAGCAGAGGGCGCTGTGGGGAATCGTGACCTGTGTGAGCCGTCCTGACGCTCCGAAGACCTGCCGGGAGCATGTAAGTATGTATGTGTGTTTGTATGTCTTTATGTGTGTGTATGTTTATGTCTGTATGTGTCTATGTGTACCCGGATCCGTAATGGACTCCATTGAAAGTCAATGGAGGGCAGATCCGGTTACCATTATGGTCACACCAGACGGATCCACCCCCATTGACTTGCATTGGGGGTCATTCCGGATCCGTCTTGGTGCGGATGCCTGGACCGGAGAGCAAACCGCAGCATGCTGCGGTTTGTTCTCCGGTCTGAAGACGGAACGGAATGCTTTCAGGAGCATTCCGTTGTCTTCAGTTCAGTTTTGTCCCCATTGACAATGAATGGGGACAAAACTGAAGCGTTTTATTCCGGTATTGAGCCCCTATGACGGAACTCAATACCGGAATTTTAAAACGCTAGTGTGAAAGTAGCCTTAGACAGGTTGTCTAGACCTGCACCAGATTTATCACTGGAGCTCAAGTTGGATGATAAATCTGGTGCAGGGATGGACACTTTTCTTGGACTCTTGATGAACTATTAGTTTAATTTGAGACAGATTTTTACAGCAGAATTTTGGTGCAAAAAGTGTGCATCTTAGGCCCTGCCCCCTTTCTGAGCATTTTTTGAAAAAAGTGTAGAAACCCCAGATGTGTTAGTGTGCCATTTTGATCCACTTTTCTTAGGCCTCATACACACGTTCCGTCTGCACCCGTTCCATTTTTACAGTCTGTATTTTTTAATCCGTTTTTTATCCATTTTTCATCCGTTAAAACGGACTGCCATCCGTTTAAACGGATCCGTTTTTCATCCGTTTTCCATCCGTTTAAACGAATCCGTTTTTTTTTATTTTTTAAAAAGTGGGATGTCCTAAATGATGTCAGGATCATGTCCCATCCCCTTGGATGGGTCACATGATCGGCCTGACGCCATTTTGGTTGCATTTTGTGTAGTAAGGAGTTCGTGCTGATTCTTCTGCTAATATAGCTTGAGTTTCGTGCATTCCCATCACTATTCAAGATGCTTTTTGAGGAATATAAGCAATATGTCTTAAGCGCTTGCCCTCGACCAGCCCTATCAATTTCTCTACCTCCAAGCGAGTGAAAGACATCCTGTCACTTAGCTCTCCAACTCCTGTCTGGCCTCTGTCCTACACTGTCTCCTGTACTGTTACAAAGTAGTTTAGGTTGGTTCTGACTGGTTCTGTGTCTCCAAGCAACCTATCCGTGAAAAAGGAAAACGGATGGAAAACGGATACATACCCGTTTCCATCCGTTTTCACGGACGCTCCTATAGAGTTCAATGGAGCCATCCGTCACGTTTAAACGGATGAAAATGGGACATGCACCAGTGAAAAAGGATCTGAAAAACAGAACGGACAGGCATCCGTGAAAAAACGGATGCCTGTCCGTCGCCCATACAAGTGAATGGGTCCGATTTTTCTATCCTTTTTTCAGGGTCCTGAAAAAAGGATAGAAAGCGGAACGTGTGCATGAGGCCTTAAACAAAATTTTTGCACAGACACCTTAGTAAATCTGGCCATATTCTTTTACTATGTTCTAAAGGAGTATATGAGGATGCTCTCTGAAATCCGACATCCCTTTTAAGAAACCATCTATTTTTAAAAGATCATTTTCTATACTCTATGATTTACGTGGGACTTGGGAATAAATTGTATTACTTAACATTATTTGGTAGAAAATAACAGATTTACTGCATTGCATGTATAAAGCCATAGTATATACTGAGGGAGAGATAGGACTGGCTCTGCTCGAGAAGCCTGTGAATTACAAATACCTGTACTGTGTTTGGCTTGACTGACATGCTATTTAAATTCAGCCCACAGCAGACTTCCAGAATAAGATTCTGCCATACAGAATTTCTTTCTCACTTTCTCACTTTCTTTCTCACAGAATTTTGTTTCAAAATACAACACCTGTTACATAATAATGGGTTATGTAACTTTGATATCGGGGTGATGGGAAGGAGATGAAATATGTCTTGTATCTGTGAGAGATGCTCATATAATTGTCCTACAGGACAATTTAATGTATGAGAGTCCTGTGGAGAACTTGTTTTCAGAGGCATGAATCTTCTCTCTTCGGAGCTTGCGGATATTCCTATATCTTTGAGTAAGAATCAATGCAATCTCTGTGTGCATTCCCAGCTTGCTAAGTGAACTAGTCAGCGCAGTCTATTTTGTTTGTGCTACAAACTGTTAATAGTGGTCAAAGCACATTATTTTAGCAATCTTGGATCCTAGAGTGTTTTCATTGTTTCTTGGTAAGGTTCATAAAGAACCACACCTTGCCTCCTTTAAGGGCACAAGAGTGGTATGCAGGATAACTAGATAACTAGGGGTGCACCAGGGCCGGCCTTTGGGGTGTGCGACCCGTGCGGTTGCACAGGGCGCTTCACTCACTGCCAGTTAAGGGGGCGCCCTGCCAGAGCGCCTCCTTAATGGCCCGGCCTGCTCCTGTACAGCGTCTTGTGCCCCCCCTCAGACCTCAGATCAGCCCACCCAGCCACTTTAAAAAAAACATACTTACCTGGCCTGCGCTGCCGCTGCCATCAGGTTCCGCGCTCCACTGTCTTCCCTGCCGGCGCGCACTATGACCTGACGAGCGTGGCTGGTGGGCTGATGTGGCTGGTGGGCTGATTGAGGTCTGAGGGGGGCACAAGACGCTGTCTGAGGGGGGCACAAGACGCTGATCTGGGTCTGATGGGGGGCACAAGATGTTGATTGAGGTCTGGGGGGGGACAAGATGCTGGTCTGGAGGCGGGGCACAAGACCCTGATCTGAGGGGGGCACAGACCTGATCTGAGGGGGCACAGACGTTGATCTGAGGTCTGATGGGCACAGATGCTGATCTGAGGTCTGATGGGGACAAGACGATGACCGAGGTCTGATGGGGGCACAGACGCTGACCTGAGGTCTGATGGGGGCACAAGGCGCTGACCTGCGGTCTGATGGGGGCACATTGTGTTGATCCTGAGTCTGATGGGGCACAAGACGCTGATCTGAGGTCTGATGGGGGCACAAGACACTGATCTGAGGTCTGATGGGGGCACAAGACGCTGATCTGAGGTCTGATGGGGGCACAAGACGCTGATCTGAGGTCTGAAGGGGACACAAGATGTTGATCTGAGGTCTGATGGGGCACAAGACGCTGACCTGAGGTCTGATGGGGGCACATTGTGTTGATCTGAGGTCTGATGGGGCACAAGACGCTGATCTGAGGTCTGATGGGGGCACATTGTGTTGATCTGAGGTCTGATGGGGGCACAAGATGCTGATCTGAGGTCCTGATGGGGGGCACAAGACGCTATCTGAGGTCTGATGGGGGCACAAGATGTTGATTTGAGGTCGGAGGGGGGGGCACAAGACGCTGGTCTAGGAGGGCACAAGACCCTGATCTGAGGTCTGAGGGGGGCAACAAGACCCTGATCTGAGGTCTGAGGGGGGCACAAGACCCTGATCTGAGGTCTGATGGGGGCACAAGACCCTGATCTGAGGTCTGAGGGGGGCACAAGACCCTGATCTGAGGTCTGATGGGGGCACAAGACGCTGATCTGAGGTCTAATGGGGCACAAGACGCTAGATCTGAGGTCTGATGGGGGCACAAGACACTGATCTGAGGTCTGAAGGGGGACACAAGATGTTGATCTGAGGTCTGATGGGGCACAAGAACGCTGACCTGAGGTCTGATGGGGGGCACATTGTGTTTGATCTGAGGTCTGATGGGGGCACAGACGCTGACGCTGTCACAAACGCTGATCAGTGGTAGTACCACATTCTCAGTACTAGTGTTATCTGTGATTTAACACAGGACTGCAGTAACTACTACATTGTCGATACTCAGATAGCATCACTGTGTACCTTACAGTTCAAAGGACTGCAGGGACACCTACTATATTACTATACACAGATTGTTAACTTTAAGGGGCCCTCGAGACTTTATCCTAAGGCCCACCTGAACCTCGAGCCGGCCCGGGCTGACACAAAGCGCAGACGAACTCAGGGTGTAGGGAAATTTAGCAGCCTCACTGCTGTAAGTAATGCCCCAAACAACTGATGACCGGGGGGGTTATTGGGATGGACTATATACTTAAGCCCCATCCATTACTTAAGGCCCAATCTGTATAGATAATAGAGATGGCAGTCATGGCACACATACTCACACATGATTAAACACCAGTGAGGGGTTAGTGATGTGCGCTATGTATGTGCCATCTCCATTATCCCATACAGAAAATATCGTACAGTATTAAAAGTCAGATGTAAGAGCTATAAATACATGCACAATATATAGAGAATAGAGTGATAGGAAATATAGAAGCTATAAATACGTGTATATATAAGTATATATATATATATATATATATATAATACTGTCCTACTCTATATATACTGCACTGTATTTATAGCTCTCTATAAGCCTATATCACGTATGACTTAGTACTGTCACATATTTTTCTGTATGGATAATGAGATGGGATGCACACAACTTCTTTAAGTAAATATATATAAATGGGGGGGAGGGGCGCTGAGAGAAAGTTTCGCACAGGGCGCATCTCCCTAAGCGGCCTGGGGGCACCTAGCCTTTCTGCTGCCGAGGCGAAACGAAAACCCCCCCATGCAATTTCTTAACTAATCCCTTTCCTTAAGCTCATGCCCTTCTTCTGTCCCCTCTTTCCCCCACCTGGTGAGCCCGACATCGCCTCACCTGCCTCTTGTGGGCACCCCTGAGGAAACTCGGGATAATGCAAACACCAGTTCAGTCCCATCTGTTTTACTATAATGAGTAAATATTATGTTTGCCATACGTTACCACATTAAAGAAACACTCACCGACCCCCCGCCAAAGCCATTTCCCCACTGGTCTCGACAAACAGGAAATGCCTGGTGATACCAGTTTAATCACTGGCGACAGCAGTAATCCACCTCAGCCAGTGAGCTGCACTTCCACATTTCCTGTGTTGAGCCAGGAGCTGGAAGCGGAGACCAGCATAGACTTGGTAAGTGACAGAATGACAGTGGTATTGGATCGGTGAGGGTGATTTTTCCTTCTTTTATGTTTTTACCCCACCTTGTACCTTTTCTAAAGAACCTTCCCCAATGAACAACCCCTTTAAAGGTCCCTTTACACGTGGCAATTGAGTAGGCGTTTGTCAGGAAGGATGCTTCCCAGCAAGAGGCTGCTTGTCAGTGGAGGTGATCGCTGCATTTACATGCAGTGATCTCCTCCACAGTATGGGGAGGAATGATCGCTAATGCGGTAGCTTATCCCCATATATATTGTTTGCACAATTTGCTGTCACAAATGACGATTTAGGTGTCTGCATGAAAAATCTGATTTACCAATTAAAAAGCATTTTGCTCATTCATTGGGTAATTGGCGGCACCTTTACACCTCCACATAATCGCTAACAAGCATTCCTAGGAACGCTTGTTAGTGATTAACTTGCTGAGAATCAGCCCATGTAAAGCTGCCTTACCAGTCCATTTTTATATACAAAAAAAAGCTTGCATTGGTAGAATATCCTACAGCAGTGGCGTACATAGAGAAGTAACGGCCCCATAGCTAGGATCAAACCAGGCCCCCCACACAGGACAGAAGGGTTTCCCTTGGGCCATTTTTCCACTGCCTCATTTGCTAAAAGTTGTTCCTTTAGAGGGTAGAGTCCTGACCAAGTTTTCACCCCCATTAGAAGAGGGGATGATCCCAACTGGGCCCCCTCGTGCCCTGAGCCCCAAGGCAGTCGCATGGTCTGCCGCTATAGTAGTTACACCCCTGTCCTACAGGTTCAGGGGTCATGACCTTGTTAATGTTGGGTGCTCATGTCAAAGAGTTTTCACTGTCCTATATTGTATCTTAATTACTGTTTAGTGAGTGAATTTATCTCCATTTTCAAATTCTGAAGGTTTCAGTTTTGCGAATAATGCTATTGAGTCTGCTTTCCTAAATACATGTGAATGTGGACGTTATGTAAGTGCAGCTCCCATAACCTTTTAATGAAATTAGTCGTAATATGTAGGGTTTACAGATGCCTGTTAACTGTTTTTTCTTTTCAAATGGATCACAGCTGGCCGATCATCAAAGCAGCTATAGATCCTAAGTAAATATCCTATGATCTTCACAGCTCACTTCTCATGCATTGCTAAAATTCAGCACTGAGGAAGAAAAGTCTACCTGAGAACATCAGGACATACCAGCTACTGGGGCAGATATTAACAGTAGGGACTTTATCCTAGTGTTAGGGCCCATATTCTCTTTTTAAATGTAATGTGTTAACAGAAAATTACATTGTTTAAATCACATTTTTATGTTTTACATATTATTAGCATTTCTGGAGAGATTTTTTGGGAGCCATCACATTATTATGACAGGCAGGATTAGAATGACCGGTATTACCCCGGTGTAGATAACACATGATCCACCATTCACAATAGGAGATATCACAGCTTATCTACTCCCTCCTGACCTCTGCACAGATCACAGAGCATGCCTAGAAAATTCTCCTATAGAAGTCAATGAGTCCCCTCCTGACAACTGTGTCTATGGCAGCAATTGTAGCTGCTGTCAAAGAACAGGAAGCCTTAAAATATTTTAGACCTTGTGGCCAGTGTAAAACAGGATAATTTTCGGATTTATTTAAAATATAGTCACATGGAAAATTTTCAATAAACATCCTCTGATAAATTTAGTTTTGTATGATCAACGTAGGCATATATCTATATTTTAACTCCTCCCTAACCTCTGCCATACATATGCGGTTTAAGTTGGGTCATTAATCGCTTAAGGACTGGGCCTATTTTCATTTTTACATTTTTTTTTTCTCCCCACATTTTTCCGTTCACATAGCCATAGAAGGGCTTATTTTTTGTCAAGGATTTTTGGAATTTGATGATATGGAGTTCACTGAGCGCCATGATGTCCTTATTCTGCAGCTCAATACGATTCAGACAATACCAAATTTGTATAGTATTTTGTTGTATTACTTTTAAACAAATAACCTTTGAAAAAAATCTAAATTTTCTTTGCATCACCATTTTCTGACAAGATGACAAAAAAAAAGGCAAAGCTCATGTTTTTATAATTTTTTTTTCATTACGGCGTTCACTGTGCAGGAAATGTAAAAAAATATTTTAATACTTCGGACATTTTTGGACGCGGCAATAGCTGTTATGTTTAATTTATTTTTATTGTTTATATATTTTTATATGTAAAATTGGGAAAGGAGAGTGCTTAGAACTTTTAACATTTTTTTTTACACAATATATTTTAGCCCTTTTAGGGGGCTTGAACCTGAGATCTTTTGATCCCCTGTCCCATTCACCATAATAGAGATCTATAATCAGGGGCGTAGCTATAGGGGTTAGTAGTCGCTACCGGGCCCAGGAGCCTGAGGGGGTTCAAAGACCCTTGTGCCACATAAAAAGACACCGTTATTATAGAAAGTGCATGCTGGTCAAGTTACACATCTGGCTGGAGGGAAGGGTTAGGTCAAGAATTTGGCATGGGGGAGGGGATGCCGTTTCAATTTTTGCCTCAAGCAGCATGAAGGCTATGTGCTTCCCAGCCTCTGGCCACTAAGCACTGAGGGAAGGGGGGGGGCAAGCTGAACCAGTGCACCAGGGCCCATGAGCCTTCCGCTACGTCCCTGTCTATAATGGTGAATGGTATTCTGACACTGTACCTGCTGAGCTCTTCCTTGTGCACAGTTTAGCAGGCAGATTACTATGCAGGCTTGGTAATCTTCAGCAGACCCCAGGCTGTCATGGTAACCGATCAGTGCCCCCTCGATTTCACTGCCTATGTGCATCCCTCTTCTTAACTTCACAAATGCTGCACTCACTTTTAAATGCTTCATTTGAGGGGTTAAACGACCAGTTTCAGTGTCATTGCTGATCCAGGTCATTGTGGCTGGGTGTCTGCTGTATTATACAACTGGCACCTGTCGCGTATGGAGTGGGAACAGCACAGCAGCCCGCTCCATACAATCCTTTGTGCATAATTATGCGTTAAGGGGTTAAATATAGCAGCCACTCCAGAGAGTGCAGGCACCATAGCCTCCAGGATTCTGTTGTTTTAAACATCTAAGGTGGCTTCCCACAAGAGCGCTGTGTTCCCGGGCTTCCCCATGCTGAGATTGGGGAAGCAGTTAGTTCACTTTGGTAGCCTCGGTCCCTCTGAAGGATCTGAGACTACCACAGAAGTAGTTCCTATGGAACCCTACCATACGTATTGAATGTCCCATAGGCTGCAATGTTAATTCTAATGGTCACATGTTCAAGTACCTGAAGGGGGCTTAATATAAGTGTAAAAAAAAAAAATCTAAAATTGAAATAGCTCCCCTTTTCTCATAATAAAAATAAACAATAAAAAATATAGATCATTTGTAGAGATGAGCGAATTTAATGTTATGAAATTCGTTCACGCTTCGTTTGGTGGTAAAAGGACGGATACGTTATGCAGGCCATAGACTTCTATTATGATGGAATAACTAACGGAATGTCTCTAAAGGCATTCTGTTATGCATTCCGTCATAGAATTGCGTTATGGTCCGTGGTAACGGAATCCATAACGCAATTCACCTTTTGCCACCAAACGAAGCATGAACGAATTTCAAAATATGAAATTCGCTCATCTCTAATCATTTGTATTGCGGCATTCCAAAATGCCATTACTATTAAAATATATACATATTTATTTTGTACGGTGAACGTCCTTACGGAAAAAAAAATATCAAAATGTCATATTAGCCATTTTTTTCAATGCCTTACCTCCTCAAAAAAATTTAATAAAAAGTAATCGAAAAAGCATCAATGTAAACTACAGATCACGCCACAAAAAATAGCCCTCACACAGTTCCATAGATGTAAATACAAAAAGGTTATAAAGGTTTTCATTCATTTATAGGTATTAAAACACAAGAAAAACTATACAAATGTGGTATCGCTGTAATCATACTTACCCAGAAAATGAAGGGAACAGGTCAGTTTTACCTTGTAGGGAATGCTGTAAAAAAAAAAATCTATAAAACTATGGAAAATAGCTTTTTTTCCAATCTCACCCCATTTGGAATTTTTTTGCTATCTTCCCACTACATTGTACGCAAAAGAATAGGATATGCTCTATTTCTTTTGCGGGCTACGGAACGGAGCAACGGATGCGGACAGCACGCGCTGTGCTGTCCGCATTTTTTGCGGACCCATAGAAATAAATGGGTCCGCATTTTTCATGTGAAAAATGCAGATCGGAGCCCGCAAAAACAACATTCGTGTGAAAGAGGCCTAAAGCAAACAATACAAACATGTAAAATCGCAGGGTCTTGAAAGGGTTACATTTATAATATTACATATTTTTTACGCAAAGTAGGCATTATCTTAGATTCAGGTGTGTACAGTACACAGGACATAAAAAAACCTGTTCCAGTTTTCGATGCAATTCTATAGTGAATCTGCAGAAAAAGCCACACAGTAGGGGAGATTTATCAATGTGCAAAAGAAAACAATGAAGTTGCCCATAGCAACCAATAAGATTCCACCTTTCATTTTTCACAGCTCCTCTGGATCAAGGTGATTGGTTGCTATGGGCAACTAAGCCAGATTTCCTTTTTGATAAATCTCCTCCAGTATGTTTTTCAAATTCATAACTTTTCCTCCAAGTGTGGATGTAGCCATCTTGTTCATAGTGACATCTGTTAATCTTTGACTGTTAAATATCTATCTATTTCAGCAGAATGTGGCAATTAATACATTTTGCCATCAAAGACATGGAGATTTATTTTATGCCCCCAATTACTGGCTTGCAACATCATGGTAGACGGATCTTGGTACTAATTCAAGTTCACACACAACAATGGTAAAAAAAAAAACTATTCTGTTATAAAATATGTCACATTGAGGTTTTGGTCTTCACTAAAGATCCAATACATTACTAAGGCTACTTTCACATCTACAGTATTGTAATCCGTCCGCCAGTCGAGCTGACACAAACTGCAGTTAACCTATATGTCATTTTTAGGGCCTATGAATGGCGGTAGAGTGAATATCCCTCCCAGGGGTCACCTCTGTTAGGGCTCATTCATACGACCGTGGTTTGGTTCCGCATCCGAGCCGCATTTTTTGCGCCTCGGGTTGCTCCGTTCCGGGGCCCCGCAAAAATTATAGATCATGTCCTATTCTTTAATTTCTATAATGGGCCGCCGGTTCCATTCGTGTGAACGAGCCCTTAGTCTGAGTGGAGTGCCGCTAAGCAGTTCTCAATCTCGCTTTGGATACGTGTTACCTAATCGTCCATTCGGCTGCAGCGACATGTCATATTACATTCTGTGGCTGGGTCCAGTTGTCAATGAGTTGTCAAGGTCAGATAACCCCTTTAAATAAATGTATCTGATATATAGACGATATATACTAAGAGGAATGGACAGCGGAGGAAGCATTAGGAATCAATTCATATTCTCAAGTTTAGATGCCTGAGGTTGGCTCTAAAAAGCTGTATGGAGTGAATACTTTTTGGGCTCCTTACACAGAAAGCTTTTTCCAATCTTGATTTTATTACATGACTCATGTTTTGAAATTGAATTTTTCAAACTTTATGAGCAAGGGGGTTAAGATGTCAGATAAGACCCCACAGTACACAGCCAATGTATTCATGAGTTGGCTAGATATCAGCATTACAGATATCACCTGCTTTACCAAAGCTCTCATTTTATTGCTTACTGACGTACGAAGAGCATTTTATAGGTGCAATGCATCAGCACGGAGGGCTGGACCAGAGTGAGATTGTGATTCTCAGCAGAATATCTGTCATATGTAGACTGGCACATCGGAATACATCTCAAAGCAATAGGAAATTAGTGCATTCAAAGTACTACGTTTTTGTCATTAAAATCGGTGAAATTTCCTACACTAATGCTGACATTGTATTTTATACCCTAATTATTCATCTGTAAATTGCCAGCGTGCTGTGCTAGGAGTCATTCTGTGTACTTAATGTTTTTTAATGTTTCTCTTTTTTTTAGTTTAATGTTGCCATTCAATCTCTAATATAGAAGTAGGTTTTTTTTACAAATTATAAAATATTTGAAATATCCACTCTGTCTCTCCGCAAAGTATGTTAATGTATTTTTTACTGATTTCAGCCAAATAATGAGTCATTATGAAATTATCCATTGCTACAGAGCTAGCTGTCACATGAACACTCTTAAAGTGGATGTGTAGCTGCAGTCCTGAATATTATACAGGAGTCACCAGCTTTTGATATTGCTTACCTGCAAATTACTTTCCTCACTAATGGCTTCTTAGATCTTCTTTAGCTGTGCTCCATTAAGACACATTAACTCCAGCTTAAAGGGGTTGTCTGATGAAGAAAACACCTTTTGTATGCATAAACCGATCCTGCAATCGACTGATTGCTGTGGATTCAGCTTCTCTAACCCCAGAGATTAGTGTCTGTTATCTCTGGTGGAGGCCACATGCAGTCATGCATTTCTTCCATCCACAAATGAATTGCTAGCCAAAGTGGGAACTGCTCTCAGGCTGGGCACACATATATCAGGTATGTCCAGTGCGTTGTTTTTTCTGCTGGAGTTTGGCACAACTGATATATGTGTATCTGCACTTTACGGTGTCCATGGCCTGATAGAGACAGACAGAACAACGTTGCATGCAGCATTTTTCTGTCCAGCACTAGGAGACATCAAACATTTAAACTAATGCACCAAGCCATGAATGACCCCACTGAAAATTATTGGGTCACTTCTGGAATTAGTTTCCCTCTAGGAAATACATCATCATAATTCAGGGTTAATATAAATAGTACTGTTACAGTGGATGTTTAATAAACACTTGTATTACTGTATTGGGACAGAGTGACTATTAGCCCATAGTTCACGTGTAGTGATCTATAGTCTAAATGCAATCTATAGTTAAGTCTCTGATATCTACTGTTTGACCACCACTTCGCTAGACAAGTATACATCATTATAGATAAAAAGAAGCATCAGATTACACATGTCAATTGACATCTACGGAGAGGGTAGGGGGAGAAGTGAGCAGGAGCTGAGTGAGACAGGAGACAGACAAACTGTACCAGCTAATAGACAGATTCTAACTCAACCAAAGTGCTGTATTCACATCCATACCGATCAGTACTTCTAATGTCACCCATGGTCGCTGGGTTGCTTCTAAGTGAATGAGAGAAAATTGTATAAGAACTAGTCTCCCACCTACCAGCTTTGGGAAAATAGCAAACTAAAGATATCTTATACAAAGGAGAAAACTGCTAAAAATGCCAAATACAAGTCTTATAATGGCCAGAAACAGTAATTCCTCATGTAGACACACTGTACTATTGATTGATGCAAAGTTTGTTGAAAGGTTAAGTCGCTTTAACTAAAAATTCCAACAACCATAGATTGCCACCTTGGATTATCTTCAGTGTTTAGACAAGCATGCACTTCTTGCTTTTATCTATTTGAGGTAATTTATAGTCTCTTGAGGGGCCTTCAGCTGATTGCTGGAGCTCTGAAAAATATGTAGACCATCTCTTCTGGAAATAACATACTCTTTATCCATAAAAGGAATTATAGTAACACAATGTTACTCTTCATTCATCTGATCCAGTTGCATTATGATGCTGTCTAGCCGTAAAGAGGCTCAGATAACATGCAATTACTCCTTTTAACTACATTGTATTAAGTAACTGAATTTAGGATGGAGCATCTGCTAAATGTTGCTACATCAACAACTCTTTCGTTAGGCTAACTGCCTCATTTTCTCATAGCAGTGGCTGAGCCCCTTCCTCCCTTCTCCATGGCGTCTATTAGTCTGAGCTGCCAATGATCTAACCACCCATTCTGGCTAGTGTCTGTGCAAGTATGGAGTTTGCCCCTCCACACATCTCCTGCTTTCTTGGAAACCCTGTGCCAGATCTGCACACTAACACATTAATGAAATTCTTTATATTTGCTGCCCTTCCTCCCCGAGGGAAAGCTGCTGCCTCAGAGCGTAAATAGATAGGGGGGTGGGAAGATTTTCATGGGAGTTGGGGCAGACACCAGCTTATCAACACAATAGCCAATCAATAGTGCTGAAGTCAGCCATCATTTTAAGGCTAAATAAAACAGGATAGCTGATCATAAGTGCTGCCTATATCCTTCTGCAGGAAACCATTTCAAGTGAAACACATTTTCTGTGTCTAAATATAATGACTGCTTCTTCTGTAACATCAATGACTGAGAGTTATCTGAGAAGTGTGATGTTTGCCAGGGGCAGTATGTGTGATCTGGCCATCATTGAGACATGGCTTTTACATGACTTGCTACATAACTTGCTTCATCTACAGTTGTACTCATTATTTTTGATACCCCAGACAGACATAAGTTTTGGAAAATATGAGTGCTCCTGCAAAGCTCTTCTTGTTATTTCCAGAATATTGGTCAGGAAAAGCTATTTATCATTACAGAATAGTTTACATAGCCTTGAATGTTTAGGCTATTATATACTCTTCTCATGGTATATACTCATCTCAATTATACACTACAGCCTTCGACTGTGTTTGGTGTCTAATCAACCTGACTTCCCTCTCCAATGATGTCTCCTGCTAGTAGTCATGGCTCTGCTGGTTATGGTTGTGGTTCTCCTCTTCTCCACTGCTGGCCATGTTGGGTTGCCCTTGCAGCCCATGATCCTCAATGCCATAATCCTGGCACACTATCTTGCCTGCAAATTAAGGTGCATCCTTTATCTGGCTCTTATTCCTTATTGCGACTTTGACTTTGACCCTGACCTTAGCTTTGCTATTGGATTTCACTCCCGCTTCTCTCTTTGGATTTTTCCAATGCTACTTACTGTCCTAGTCCTTGATGTGACCCTTGACCCTTCCTGACTACAGTTCTGTTTCTTAAGCACTCTAACTGCCAATTGCTGACTATATAACTAAGGGAGATTTATTAATCAAAATGCACCAGAATTCTTGCATAATTTGTGCCTAAAAAACTTAGACATCTTGTTCACCTTGTCTGGGGGAAGGGGGTTTAGCAAGAAAGGATGAATATCCTGAATGGCTCAATAGAATACTAAAATCCACTTTAAATAAAATCAACCTTTTATTTTCATTTCCTTAACAACATGTTGCATGAAGTGAAAATAAAAGGCTGCTTTTATCAAAATTGCTGGTTGATCACTTTTTTTTTATTGTTCCATGCAAGCCAACAGGGATTCCATGCACTTTAACAATAAGGACTGGCTCTGTGATTTTTTTTTCTTTTAGGAAAGTATGTGCTTCCTGCAGAAATGTATAAGAAAAAAAGCATTTATTAAAATAATGCAACACAATAGTGTCATTAAAAAACAACATCACACATGCATTTTTGAAGGAGCAAGAAAACCCAATGAAGGTCTATGAAGAAAAAGAAAAACAGGCAGTGAGGGAAAAAACGTCAGACTCAGTGGTTGCTGCAAAATGCCATTGACCCTGGAAATCCACTTCAAGGGTGAAAAAACGCCACTCCAAAATAAATGCCTGCTTGTCCTGCATCTATTGTTTCCCATAGACTTAGATGTGGAAATGGGTCTTTTTTGTTTTATCTAAAAAAACACAACAAAAATGCATACAAAATGCAAAATGCCATAAAAACACACAAAAAAAAAAATCCTTGAGATCCTTTAGTGGTTCACACACAAAATTGACAGCAGTAAAACCAGCAGCAGAATCAGTAGCTGAAGACAGGACTTTTTTAGTTATGGTTTCACCCTGTGTAATTCTCATTTAAAGTCCTCATTTGTTACCAGCACATCTCCCTTTCTAAACAGGCATGTGCTGCTGACACGGAAACTGGGGATGAATAATCGTTTATACAACCACAATAATTACTGCACGTATGAATGTTTGTTCCAGAGCATTGCCTGCCCTCTTGATCCATGTAAAAAGACCATAACACATAAAAAAATGTATGTGTATTTTTGCCGGGGTGGATCATTTGAATTGTGTCATAAAGGAACGGATCATTTGGTGAAATGTAAGTTTGTTGACACATTATTCATGTTGTTGACCACATCTATCCAGATCTGTCTTTGGCACCATAGCATAAACAATGAGATAACTGATGATAATTTATAGTAAAAGTAGCAATGTGGGGTCAGAAGCAACAATGGTGTTTGCATCCAAGTACTTTCCTATATACATAGAGCTTACAACAAAAACATATGTAGAACTTGTAGCAGTGTTCTGTAATGTAATTGTGTAATCTGTGTTTTCTTTTTATTCTTTATCAGGTTGTTGCTCTTAGTAAAAGAAGCAAAGAAGCAGAAGCCGCTTTCCTGAGCGTATACAAGCAACTCATTGAAGCACCAGGTGATTTTTCTTTTCATGGCTCCTGTTTGATGTTCATATAACCTCTTCCTGACACAGCCTATTTTTGCAAATCGGAGACGTGTCACTTTATGTGGTAATAACGTTGGAATGCTTTTACTCATCCAACCAATTCTGAGATTGTTTTCTCATGACACATCATTATTCATGTTAGTGGTAAATTTGAGTTTAACTTTATTTATAGAAAAAATCCAAAATTTACAAAACATTTGGAAAAACTCTATTTTCAAAATTTCTATTTCTCTGCTTTTAAGACAGAAATTGATACCTCATAAAATATTTAATACTTAACATTCCCAATATGTCTACTTTATGTTGCTATCATTTTGTAAATGTAATTTTATTTTTTTTTAGGACATTAGAAGTCTTAGAATTTTAGAAGCAATTTTTCCAAAACTAATTTTTTTAAGGACCAGTTATCTTTGCAGGGCTTACATAATAGAAACCACCCTTAAATTACACCATTTTAGAAACTACAGCCTTCAAACCTTGTTAATTCTGCAGTTTACAGAAACAACCCATATGTGGTTGTAAGCTGCTGTATGGGATATATATATATATATATATATATATATATATATATATATATATATATATATATAATTTTTTTTTTTTCTGGTGATGGTCTTGTGTGGGGGCTTATTTTTTGCAGGATATTTTAGAAGGCGAGGTGACCAAAAATGGGATTTTCTTTCTTCGTTACCAAACTCTTCTAGTTCTGTGAGATTCCTGGATCGTCCTGTGTGAACTGCTCTTTTGGGGTCTATCCACAGATTTTCAATGATGTTCAGATCAGAGGACTATGAGGGTCATGGTAGAACCTTCAGGAAGTCATTTCCTCATATTGAAAAGTAATTAAGAAATGGTAGGTCAAGAACATCAATGGCTTGTTGCGCTCAATGAGCAGAGTGATGAGGCCTCAAAAGGTGCAAGCTAAAGGTTTTACTATGGCCCTCACAGCCCTCTGATCTGAACATCATTGAAGACTCTTGTCTGGCTACAAAAAGCGTTTTACAAGCTGTGATACTTGCCAAATGGGGTACTACTATGCACTAACCATGCAGGCTGCCCAAAGTTTTGTTTTTGGCCCTTTTCCTTTTTTTTATTTTGAAAATGTAAAAGATGGAATACAAAATGTTTTTGCTTAAAATACAAAGGGAACGTGACATCTTTAACTTTAAGCCTTTTGGAGATCATTTTATCTTCATCTTGCTTAACTGTTCATAGTAACAGAGATTTTCCCCAAACTATTCAGGCCACTGTAAATGTAAAAAGAACAATGTTCTTGAACCTGAATGGGCCCCCTCAAGCTCTGGGCCCCACAGCAAGTACTATAGCTACACCCATACCTTTAACAAATAAATGAATACACCACACAGCCAAGTACAGAATATATAATGTAGAGTGAAATGTAAAAACCACCATCCTGCTGCATAGCGTTCTGGGTTTTCTGGGGTCTCCAAAAGTCTGTCAACACAAATCTTTTTTGGATCAAGCTTGGCTGATGTGATTGTTCAGCAAGAATGTTGATTGGCATCCTCACTGCGCCTCTAATTAGACAAGAGAGAAAACCGTAAATCTTTTTGATATTGTTCACACAGATGTGAAGTAAAGGGAATGGGAAAAAGAGCAGCAAAATGTGTTAAAAGCGTAATTAATGTTGTAGATGGTTTTCTTTCAATTTCCCTGTGACTCTGATGTTGTCGGCAAATTGTAGCACCTATATGTGAGCTTTTGTCTGTTTTATTAACACCTCGTCTGCCAACATCCACATATGAGTCACTGAATAATAGCAGCGTCCATGAAGAATTTCCCTTGTCTGATGGCTTCATCAGCTCCTGGTGTCCGTTATGTTTTTTTCCCATACAATATAGGAAATTACTAAGTTGTCTTTCTTGCGGAAGTAATATAATGCCACTGAACAGAGACAAATGCAAAGCACGGCTATCAGGCAAAGTGCAGCTAAGGTTGCATAGATAAAAGACAGGTTCAGCAGTGCACTGAGTCATTTGTTTTCATCCAGTCTGGTGTGACAGGATGTAAAAATACACATACACAGATGTGGCCTCTTCTGCCTCAGGTTCATTCAGGTTTTCATCGCTTGCTCTTTGCTGTTTGTCTTGAGTGCATGATGTGCTTAGGAAGCTTGGCATTATCCTAAAACTCCGGTGAAATGGATTTAATTCTGGTTGCCATGGCTACGTCCATACACTGATGCAGCCATGTAAATAGTTCCACTTGCACTGGAGTTGCTGTGGTAGCATCAACAGGTTAACATTCCATGTACATCCTGTCATGTGACTTCCACTCATAGGATAACATTTATAAGATTGGTTGTCACATGACAAGATGTCCAACCATAGAATAGTTAAAGGGGTTGTCCCACGAAAAATATTCTACAGTTTTCAATCCAGCTCCTGGATCTAAATACTTTTGATATTTTATGTAATTAAAAATATTGTACAACCACTGAGTTATTCTATAAAATGTATCTGTATAGTGCCACCTCTTTTTCTTATTTATTGAGAAGGCCACACATGCTCAATTTCATCTTTCAACTGCCTCCTGAGCTGTGATAGGGAGAGAGCTGCAGTACAATGGACAGCCCCCTTACGTGCAGCAGAAAAGACACTCCCCTCGAGCTGCCAGCTTGATATAAATCTAGCAGAGCAATGAATGGGGAGATCTCTGGATCCATGTGAGGTACAGGGCTAGTTCTAGCTTTGTTAGAAAGAGATTGTCATGTATTATATGATTTTCATTTTTTACATTAATCATGAGATAACCCCTCTAAGGCCCTATTAGACTGCATGATGTCGGGACAATTATTGGGAGTAGGAATGCTCGTTCCTGATAATTGGCCAATATAATCGAGCAGCCAACGAATAAGCAATCGATCATTCATCAGCTGATGTGCATCTTTCATCAGAATGAAAGATGCCAGATTATAGGCAGCACATTCCCTGTGTAATCAGGGATGTGCTGCTGATAATGAATAGAACAGAATGAGAGAGGAGTGACTGCAGTAGTAAGTCTCAATCGGTCTGTCAGGCCAGTGGAAACAAGCTCCAATGGATGATAATCATTCATTGGTGCTCGCACTGCCAGAAGATTGGGCAGTGTAATACCACCCTTAGGGCTCAAAAAATGTGGCTCGGATGCAGACCCATTCACTTCAATGGAGCTGCAAAAGAGAGCTGCAAAAGATGTGGAGAGAACACAGAGTTTCTCTGTTCCGTGGCCCCCCCAAAAAAATTGTTCTTGTTGCAGACAAGAATAGACACTTCTGTTATGGGCAGCCCGTTCCGTTTTGCATATTGTGGCGCTAACACGTGTGGCATACGTGTTTTGCAGATCTGCAATTTGCAGACCGTAAAACACACCACGGTCATGCGCATGTAACCTTAGTCTATTGATCACCAGTGCAAGAAATAATGTTTGGTTGAGATGACATGGTTAAATCACCTGTCTCCATTGCTCAAATTTACATCTTGACCCTAGTTGAACCTTTCTTCTTTCTCCTATGCTTGATCTTGGTACAGACTTTGTTTATTTGTAACTAAAGATTAGCAAATCTCTTGACATTCATTTCGGGTCCGATTCTAACATTATACATTATATATAAAAATTTCTGTCTGTTGTCTGTCTGCCTGGTCAATTATACACGACCAAACGACTGGACCAATCTGCACCAAATTTGGCAAATAGGTACATCAGGTGTCGGGGACGGTTTTCGTAAAGGTCTCAGTTCTCTAGGACGTACCATTCCTGCGATATCCCCAAAATATGTATTCGCCAATAGCAGCTTGCAGGTTCACTCATATCCTAACTGCCATACATACAGTCACATGACCCTTATTAGCCAATAGAAGCTTGCAAGTCCTTCAGTCTTGACATACATACAGTTTTACACCAGGTTTCCATAACATTTTTCTTCACTATTAAAGGTTACTGTTAAGGGGGCGGGGTGCTGTGGAGGTCACTGTTAAGGGGATGGGTTGCTGTGGAGGTCATTGTAAAGGGAGTAGGCCACTCTAGAGGTCAGTGATAATGGGCTGTTGAGGTCACTGTTAAACGGACGGGATGCTGTAGAGGTCACATTTTAAGGTGGTGGACTGATGGGGGGTCACTGTTAAGGGGACAGGCTGCTGTGGATGTCAATGATAAGGGGACAGGGCCCTGTGGAGGTCACTGTTAAGAGGGCAGTGTGCCGTGGAGTTCACATTTTAAGGGGGCGGACCACTGTAGAAGTCACTGTTAAGGGGGTGGGGTTCTGTGGAGGTCACATTTTAAGAGGGCATGGCACTGTAGGGGTCATTGTTAAGGAGGAGAGGTTGGTGTGAGGGTCAATGTTGAGGGGTAGACCACTGTGGAGGGTGTTAAGGTGGCAGGCAGTGTGCTGTGGAGGTCACATTTTAAGGGGCTGGGGTGCTGGAAGTCACTGTTAAGGGGCATGTCCCTGTGGAGGACACTGTTACGAGGGTGGGCCTCTGTGGAGGTCACTGTTAAGGGGCTGGGGTGCTGTGGAAGTCACTGTTAAGGGGGCAGACCACTGTGAAGGTCACTATTAAGGGGGCAGGGTACTGTGGAGGTCACTGTTAAGACGGGGTTCTGTGGAGGATGTCGTTAAGGACCCCTTCACTTTAGGGGGCCCATTCTGGATCTAGAAATGAGTCCCAGATCCTAGCAATATGCAATCAATGTCTGAGATGGGAATGTCCCTTTAAAATTTGTACGCCATTTAGATGTGATTGCAGTGCCATTAGTTCTTGGTACAAGTAATAACATGAATTGCTCTGCTGTGGTAATTCTGTTATATTTTCTATGTTTGAGTTGAGCTGCTTTCCTGTCTTTTTGGATTGGAAGTATTGTCCAACAAATTTATAATGTGAAAAATTTAATTATAGCATTTACCATGGCACATGCTTATTCAAAGCTGTGGTTCTGCTAATTCAAGAAAATCTATAATGAATTACTTAAAAATAATAATAATTCTAAACTGTTTCATTTTCATTCTGCAGACTTCATGTAACTGAACTTAGATCAGGATTTCAGAGATCACAGGAGCTGCTGGAGATTACCCGACTGCCGGATTTCACAGGAAATGGCATTCTGCAGCCTGCTATGTTGTGGAATACATGTAGGGTACAGAACAAAACGTTTCAAAAATTTTAATAAAAACAAATCACTAAAATTATTAGTAGCCAAAATACAGTTACAATAAAAAATTCCCCAAAGTTGTCCATAGCCTATGGTGATAGACATCGTGGTACAAGATGACGAACAGAAAAACAATGTTTTCCAACCACTTTCAGAACACAGATGGTTGACTGAAAAAGGCTAATAGTCTATGTAGTGCTTGCCAAGTTGTAGCGTATGCTGAGCAATGTGGGCTGAACATGCTCAAAGCTTCTTTTATATTTGGAGAAGATTGTTGATTACCAATTCCACATCTGTTTGTCAAAACCTGTTGGTACTGTAACAGATTATGGGACTAGCTAATTAAGAAAAGTGTTCTCTAATAGGATCTCTATATAACTCTTCTTTCTTGGACCATTTGGATGATAGCTGGGTGGGTAATTTCATATGGTGCCAGTGGATGGCAAAAAAGACAAAAGCAAACTGCTTAGCCTTTTAGGTGAACTTTAAATAGGTTATCTACAAATACATGTATTTGTAATGGGTATACAAAACTGTGTAGCTTTCAGTCTTTTATTGTTTTGTTTTTTATTTTAGCTACTGAAATGGGTTGTCTAACTGCAAAAAAGTGTGAAAACAATAAGAGAAGTTATACACACCCACCTTTGATCCAGAACCGCTGCTGTGATCTTTCCTCCACTGCAGCCATGAGCTCATGTTCTAGGGCTGTAGAATCTAGAATCTAGGCTGTAGCAATGACGTTCTGTATACTGATTGTAACCTCTGCAGCCAGTCACTGCACTTAAAGGTATATGGTGCAAGACTACTGAAGCCACTGATTGGCTGTTGCAGTCCTGTATGGACACATCATTGCTACAGTCAGGTAAATAAAGCTCGTCTGCAAGGATCAGTGGTGCTACTGGAGCGGAGGGGGTTTGAACCAGTGAGTATCAGTGAGTAACAACTTCTATTGTTTTTACACCTTCCCTGCCTTTTGACTTTTCTGTTATAATTTGGATAACCTTAGGCTACATGCACATGACAATGAAAAACGGGCGCGTGAACGACATTTTGTTTTTAGCAGCCCTCACACGTACGTTTTAAGACCAATGGTCGTCTAAGTTTCTTGACAGCCAGTGAATAATGGACATCAAAAAATAGACCAATTGAATGGGTCCGCTTTTAACATCCGCTTCTCTTAGAAAAAAATGTCTGTTAAAAATAGACTTTTTTTAATAGACTTTTTTCACTGTATTGTGTATGTAGCCTTAAGGGTTTTTCTCATGACAGCCCTTTTTCATTTTTAAGCTGGCCCAGCTGCAAATCTGTTTTTAGAAACCTCTATTGAGAAATGCGCTTCACCTTACATTCCCAGAAGTGGCTGACCATATAATTCATGGACGGACCAGGTCAAACAGAGCAACTCTTTCCTGTTGCTTATAGAGAGGGACCTCAAATAGGAAAAATCTTTTTCTCTATTCTATAGGTGGGACATGCATGGCTTATAATGAAGGTGAGTTGGTGCCAAAACCGCATTGGGCTTATACCTCATGTTGAGTGACATTCCTCACTAAACTCAGGTCCTTAGATGTGAGAGAGAGCTCTGAGCCAAGCTGAGGATCAGGCTCCTGCTAAGGGGTGGCTGGGTAGGTCCACTGGTGTAGAGTTGGGATACAACAGATCCAACACCCTCAACATCCTTGCTAATACCTCATATCATATTTTCTCCATCTCAAAATTATCCTAATTTTTAACCAATGCTTATACAAATGTGATTTGTATAGCTTGTAACTAGAGATGAGCGAATCATTCAAACTTTTATTCGTCGAACTTTTCTTAAGATTCGTATATTCTACGAATCGATTCGACGAATCTGCGTACAAATCATACGTTATTATAAAGCGTTTTGCGAACATTCACGCACTAATAACGAACGTTCAGTTTTAAAAGGTACGCAACTTCTTTGAATACGTACGCATGGGCGTACAAATTGCTTATGAAAATGACGGGCTTTGCTGGAGAGAAATGGTGAACACTCTGAGTCTGACCACTGGCTACATAGGGATACTGTATCAGCAGATGACAGCAGATCATCCAGCTCAGACTGAGATGAGGGTGCCATCCACTCCACTACCTCATCCACGTTCTCCTCCACTACAATTTTGCGCCTTGGTGAGTTAGCCCGGTGGAACACCGGCCAAGTATTGCGAATACTACAAGTAGAAGCTCCGGCTACAGGTCCTGTGGCAGTGCTGCCCTGTACCTTCTCCTTTTTTTTAGAGATCGAGGTCTGGCTGGAACTGGACCCCTTTTGCTTATCCATTCCAGACATTTTTCACTTGACTGTGGCCCTGCAGCTGGTCTTTGTCCCTGTCTCTCTCCCTATCTCTCTCCCTGTCTCTCTCTCCCTACCTGATTAATTACTAGCCCTGCACTGGCCCTGCACTTGCCCTGCAGTATCCCTGATGTGTAATATGGATTCCCTGAACAATTACTACCCAATTTCAACAACACAGGTCTCAGTCTTTAGGAACTTCACACACAGTGCTTCTGCTCGTCTCAGCAGTCGCAGCAGAAGTGATGAGTCACTGACTTACTGAGCATAGCCAATCAGAGCAAGCCCTGCCCACTAGGTCAGGTGACCGCTTTCTTCCCGGGCTTTTGCGCACAAATAACGAACTAACAGTAAAAGTTCGCTAAGTAATTGAATTTGTACGCAACAGCGTATAGAGTAACTTATACATAGCATTAGCGTACAATTTATCGGACAAGTACGTAGCGAATAAGTAGAAAGCCTTAGGAACATTTTCGAATCTTAACGGAGTGAATCTCCAAATATTCGGATTCGCTTTGCAGCTGAAAATTTCCAAGAGTCGATACGAATCAACGAATCGGCGAATAGATTCGCTCATCTCCACTTGTAACATACATTTCATGGTCTAATTTGTGGCCTTCAGTTTAAAGGAGTATTCTGTTTATGAAAAGTTATCCCCTATCAACAACACTATATTCGCCCATCTCCAGTCCTCCCATAGAGATGAATGGAGTGTGAGGCATGGCAGTGCACATGTCCGACCTGCCACTCTATTCATTTCAGGAGGGGGCTCACAGGACACAGGGTCCTTGTTCTCATGATCGGGGGTGGTCCCAGTAGTAGGACCCCCACTGCTCTGTTATCCCCTACCTTATTGATAACTTGCCCACAGCCAGAATACCCCTTTAATGAACGTAGGGATAGTTCAATACGTGGATAGGTTGATGCTATCTAATGATACATATATAGTTAGATTGTATTTTAAATGTATTGATTTGTTAATGAAAGGAGATGAGATCACTGGAGGCAATGATAACACAAGGATTGTTCATTTTACTAGCGTATTATGCTACATCATTCTTCCATCCTAAAAAGCATAAAGAATTGGTCTGTTGGTTCCTTATTTCAATTTTCAATTGCTCCCATCTCATCTCTCCCAGTAAAAAAAAATAATCTGAAGATCAGAAGAGAGAATGTAATACATGCTGGTGTAATCTCTGCAGTTATAACCAAGGGGTCAGTGCTTTCATGCTACTGACTTCCAAGGATGAATACTGGGGCTGAAAAATGAGTGAAGATAAAAAATTAGAAAAGCTGCAACTAATCAGATCACTTTATTTAATAACCTACACTAAGAAAATATAACCAGTTTCTGATTGACTGTTATGCCTCCATACATTGTTTTTGCAGGGTAGTCAGGGAGGGTAATGATGATGCCTGTACAGCTCTTTTTTCCCTCCAAATCAAATATGCAATTAGGGCATCAATAATAAAAGGAATTTACCTGTATATTTAATAACAGGACAGTTGTGCTCAGATGTTTATATATTTTAGTATTAATTTGCAAGAAGTGAACCATTTTTAAGAAAACACAAGTGATCAAACAACGCATGCTGTTATTTTCATTGTGTTTGAAATAAAACTATTTTACATCACAGAATAGCAAAATCATGAACCAAACCATAGCAATAAAGGGAATGATAAAATGTCCCTATTGAAAAGATTGTTCACTTTTAGTCCTAAAAGTTTTTTTGTAATAAAGCACATTTTACTTAAAGGGGTTCTCCGGGAATTAAGAAAATGAAAATACTTAAATAATACTTTATTATAAATATGTTCCCAAATACCTTTCATTAGTTATAATGGCTCGATTTGTCTAGGGAGCAATGATTAGGAGAAACAAAATGGCTGCCGTCCTATTAGTACACACAGAACCTGTCCTGATCACACAGGAGGACTAGTTACTTCACAACACTGAGGTAGAGAGCTGCCTCATCCTTCTCTCTGCTCTGCTTGTCAGGGATTATTATCCTGAATACAGTTTAAAATGAGCTTCAGCTGAATCTCAGTAGGAATGAAGTAGAGAGAGGAGGATGTGACTAATGAGCAGCAGCACTTGTATGCAGTCTCCATTAGCACAGTCTGTCCTGTCCATCCTCTCTGTACTTAATGTCTCCTAATATGCTCCTTTCCTTCAGAGATTCAGCTGAAGATCTTAGGCCACTTTCACACTAGCGTTTAATGATTCCGGTATTGAGTTCCGTCATAAGGGCTCAATACCGGAATAAAACGCTTCAGTTTTGTCTCCATTCATTGTCAATGGGGACAAAACTGAACTGAAGACAACGGAAGCAGAGGGCGCTGTGGGGAATCGTCCTATGTCTGCGCCGTCCTGCTCCTCCTGCGCTGTGGAGACCTGCCGGGAGCATGTAAGTATGTATGTGTATATGTATGTGTATATGTCTGTGTGTGTGTGTCTGTGTGTATGTACTGTGTGACATGTGTGGGGCCAGAGCGCGGTTCCGGCCCCACACCTGTCCCTGTGGCAGCACGGATCCGGCGGCACCCTTCACCTGCCGGATCCGTGCTGCCGCTAGTGTGAAAGAGGCCTTAGCTGTATTCAGGATCATAATCCCTGACAATGAGAACAGAGAGGAGGATGAGGCAGCTCTTTACCTCAGTGTTGTGAGTAATTTGTCCTTCTGTGTGATTAGGTCAGGTTCTGTGTGAACTAATAGGACGGCGCCCATTTTATTTCTCCTAATGATTACTCCCTAGACAAAACAAACCAATATAGCTAATTAAAAGTATTTGGGAATATATTTATAGTAAAGTAATATTTAGATATTTTTATTTTCTTAATTCCCAGAGAACCCCTTTAAGCCGCATAGTATGCTATTCATACTTGCCTGCTCCCGCCTCTCCGGTTCTGCACGCTGGCTCCCACTCATCCATCTTCCAGCCCTGGCTTGTTTTCTTCTGGCCAGGAATGGAAATCACATGCGCTGCTGTAAACAATGACTGACTTCAGTGGTGATGTGCCGCTTGCGTTGGCTCAGCTATAGCCAGAAGTTCCATAGTGGTAAATGGAAGGGTAGCTGCACATGTGCGGCTTGGCTATTTTCAGAAGTCCCATAGCAGGGAATGGAGAGGATGTCATGCATTTGCAGTGGGATCTCTGTTCATGGCGGGTCCCTATTCCTGAAATCAGAGCAGGTCCCAGACATTTACTATATAGCAAGTCCTATCGATGTATAACATAAATTTCCAGATGGAATAATCACTGGAAAAAGCTAAAAGTAGCCCTATGTTGTACTGTAGATGGGTCCAAATCGGCAGAACGCCTAGCCAACACAAGTAGGCAGGGTCAGCAAAGGCAAGGCAAGTAGGAGGTGACCTCTCAGTAGGCAGGTCTATTGAAGTGAACAAGACATCGCACTGCGGAAATCTGTGCCATAAGTTGATAAGCAGCAGATGTAAATTCTTCACTGCAGGTCAAATTCACAGCATTTACAGTAAGACCAAGGTGGATGACAGTTTAAAAAAATCTCACCCATACACTTGAAAAACTTACTCAATTATATCTGCAGATAACTTGGCATAAGGTGCTGATATTAAGTTACATTGCCATGCTGCGAATTGTTGCAAAGTTTGTCAACAAAAAAGTAGAGGAATTGCGGGTTAGGTACACAGAATAAATATGGAGTGCCATAAAGATGCACATGAAAGCAAGCTTAGCTTCATATAGCCCAGCTTTTTTCTTTGGTTTCAAGAGTGAAATTCATGGCAGATCTTCAGCATTTCCACTGTGAAATCCAAACAATTTGCCGCAGTGGACTTTGACAGACCATCCACCCGGGTAAGGGGCAAAATCTAACAGAATAAAACTTCATATTCACACAACTCCTGAAACAAAAGCTGTACAAAAGGTAGATCTGTCTTTTTCTTCCTGGCCCCTACCTAGCAGTCAGCAGTTTAGTTGAAAATCGATTGGGGCGTTCCAGAGGAAAAAAAAAGTTTTTATTCCTTATGCAAATGTGGCTCAGTGCACCAAGGGGTGTGACCAAGGAGAAGGACAAACCCTTTGAGAAATATGGCCGTCTCCTCCTCCCTGTACCGATATGGATTTACATACAGGGTGGGAAACTAGAATGGGGGGCACAGCGGGGGAACGGAGCAGCACATAGAAAAAAAAAGAGCGATATCGCCTCTCATCAATATGCCCTACACAGTCAGCTATTTACATGGTAATGTCAGGACCAGTGAAAGGTCCTCCTTAATGGGAACTGTTGGAGACAACTTTCATCTCTGATCTTCTGGCTCATAGATTGGACAGGAATTCAAAGCAGATCTCCAAATCACTGCCAAATATCTACAGGAATGTTTCACTGTCACCAAAGTTGTGGGTGACAGACACTGTACTGTACTTTTTTTTTGTAACTTAGCTTTTTGTTAGACCAGAACCAAAAAATTACTTTTCTAATCTTGCTATAAGACATAATTATAATAAAGTTATAATAATAATAATAATAATAATAATAATAATAATAACATACAGACAGAAAAATACAGAAAATAATTATTTAAGGTGCCTGTGTCGTTTCCTCAGTGTATGTGCACTGCAGCAAAAACCTGATAATCTCTGGTTTATTTACTGGTGGTTTAGAAAATCTGAAATCACATTTCTTTAAGCTGAATTCCTGATGAGGATGTGATAGACCTGACTTGAAACACAGCAGCCAAAAGGCAGAGCTGCAGGGAGGGGGAGTCAGCGGCAGCCTGAGCCAATGATGAGGCAGGAGGTGTGTCCCAGACTTCCTGTAGAGACTGTGGATACAGTGTGGTCACAGATCACAACGAATCTAAGGTAAATAGCAGCCAAGAAGCAAACACCATGGAAAATAAAAGCTAAGCATTACCTATAGATAGTGATTTATTTGGAAAAAATAAGCTCACAATTAAACATCCCATTTAATTTAAAAAAAAAAAAAATAGAAATATTATAATTGATAGTTAGCATGTTTAATGTTTATTGTACTGCTCTGTCTTTTTGTATGTCTATTTTAGATTTAGCATGTGTTCTGAGAATTTAGTTTTTGTCTTATGCTTTTCTGCTTAGAATGAAATAGTTATTGTCTGAGTAATGAGTAATCTCAGGAATTTAGAATTAAAATTGTGTATATTGCAAAAGGTGCCCAATATACAAAGAAAAAAAAATTACACATAATTACTGAGATATAAAATATGGACTTTGTTTTTTTAAATGAGCAAGTTTTTTAAAAAACTTTTTGAGAATTTTAAAAATAGTATAACGTTTTAAGAAACTAACTCCACTCAAATTACACAAAATTCACATGGTGCATTTTTGTTTGATCCCATTGTAACTGTGCCACCATTTTAAAAATTGTCCATACGTTATATGAAATGCAGTTATTTTACAGAATGTCACCCCTACATTTTTGTATCTTAAAGGGGTTCTGTCATCAGATACATCGCAATAAAACTGTCTCAACTGAGACATGTGCGCTTGACAGTTGAACATCATGGTCTTGGTCCCATATTCCTAGGTGCCCACATTCTTGAGAAATTGTTGTTTTATAATATGCAAATTAGCCCCTAGGAGAAATGAGAGTGGTGCAGTTGCACCTCATTTCTCCCAAAGGGTCTGCTCACTACCTTTCATGCCATGCGTTCACCACTGACTGACAGGGTCAGGCAGTGAAGACATACTCACGCCTAGTCCTAAAGACTCAGGTCAGAAGTAAAAGTATAACAGTCTCTCTTTTTTTAATGTGAAATATAATTTGTGGGACATCCAGCAATAGTATATACAAAGTGCAGGTGCGATCAACAGGTGGTGAGGTATGGTGGCTGCTTAAATGGCAATGAAATGGCACTAGCAGACATTTATTGATATAGGTGTCCACGATGTGATACAGGCTTGGCGTTTGACTGGCCTGGAAGAGGTCTAGGTGATGGACATCTGTGTCGTAGTCCCTTGCCTGCAGCATTGTTTGTAAAGCTGTGATTTTGCTGATCACTCTGCCATCTAGGCACACTGAAATTATTTGGAAGCAGTGTTCTTGATTTTAATACTCTTCCTGGAGTTTAGGTGTTTTGGCATGTGTTTCCAATTTCGTCTCTGTGTGGACTCGAGCTCTCCCTCCTGGCAGGAAGTAGGACCAGCCAACTCCTACCAAGACAGGAAGATCAGAGTGGTTAGCTCTGTTCCTGCCAACCAACTATATATCATATGCTGGAGTACATGGCAATAACATATAATAATGCAGAACATTAAAGAGGACCTGTCCCGGCCAGGGCTGTGGAGTCGGTAAGCCAAAGCCCCGACTCCAACTCAGACTCCTCAATTTCCCCTGACCCGACTCCAGACTCCGAGTCCCAATCCGACTCCCTCATGCATGGCGCATGTTTAAGTGATAACTTTAAACAAACTTTGCATAAATCAATAGTACAGATATGTCATGACAAAAATAGTTTGTAATATATGTTTTAGTAGATATCTTTACTCTGAACTTTCAGTATCCGGCTTTTCTCTGGGTACAGCTCACTAAGGACCTGAAGTATGAAAACTGTCTAGGTCTAAGACTTTCTTTGTTGCCCATAGCAACCAATCAGGGATCCCCTTTCATTTCTCCAGAGCACTATATGAAATGAAAGGGGAGCTCTAATTGGTTTCTATGGGCAACAAAGAAACTTCTACACCTAGACAGTTTTCATACATAAGGCCCTAGGTGTTTTACATCAGAGGAAAAGCAAACTAAAACATAAAGCATACAGAGAGAACATGCACTGGACAATTGATTTATGCACAGTTTATTGAAAGTTTAGATATACTAAGAAGTACTTGCCTTAAAGGGGGTTTCTCAGCACATTGATTCACTGGCTGGCAGGCAGTTTGCACTCACATTGTCTCCTCAGGCTGTGGGGGGGAGGGCACTCCAGCAGTTATTAGCATATATTAACTTACTCTGACAGAACAAGAGATTGTGATCTCTAACACAATTACAGGTAAAGCCATGCTTCTCAGTCTTCACAACACATTTTGCTTACTGCAGGTAATCACTCAGAGCTCAGTCCCATCATTCCATGGGGGTGAGGTCACTCCTGCTCTCAGCCAATCAGATAACAGTCTTTCTGGTCTGCAGGTTACCATAGAAACCTGTGTACAGTGAGAGACCTGCTGAACTGTCTATAGTTAATGACTAAAGTAAAATCTACTGACTACTGTATTTAGAAAATGTCTTCAGCACACAGTCATCTCAACTGAAAGCCTAGATCCTTAGTTCAGGAATAGAACAGACATTTATAGGGCATTTCATCATGTTCCCAAATTCTTATGAAAATATATTCAGCACATACTGCATTGAACTAAATGTACCAATTTATTATATATTTTAGAAGTCGGAGTCGGTCCATTTTATACTGACTCCAACTCTGACTCCACCAAAACTCTATGTTGTGTCATTCCTTTATTATTTCTACTAGAAGTTATGAATGAATTGCCAGCAGTCTGTAGTAAGGGTACAGAGGGGAGGTAACAAGTCGGGGGGTGTACCTGCACAGTCTGAAAATGGCAGCACTGATTGGATAGAAGGAGTCTGTGCATGTACACACACCCACCACCACTCTGTACCTTTACTGCAGACTGCTAGTAATTCATTCATAACTTCTAGTAGAAATAATAAAGGAATGGCACAAAATAGAGCCATAAGAATAGATGTTCCAGAATTGTTATTAGATGAGGAATGTTTGTAGCCATTAAAACAGGCGTGTCAGGACTGGTGACAGGTCCTCTTTAATACCTAATATACCAATACATAACATAGGTAAATGCAGATACCCCCCAGGACTGCAGGTCCTCTACATCAGACAATTAAAAGTTAAAGGGGTTTTCCGAGTTATATATATTGATGACCTCATTGTTTACATGCTGGCCATAACGGGGTAGTGGTGAGTAGGTGTAATTACACCTCACCACCCCATTCATTTCTATGGGAAGAATCGCTTCCATACAAGTCTATGGAAGCGATTCTTCCCATAGAAATTAATGGGGCGGTGAGGTGTAATTACACCTACTCACCACTACCCCTGTTATGGCCAGCATGTAAACAGTGAAGAGGGGGCAGTGCTGATACGGCGCGCGCCTCCTCTTCAAACAGCTGATCGGCGGGGGGGTGCCAGGTGTCGGACCCCCGCCGATCTGATATTGATGATTGATTGATAGGTCATCAATATATATAACTCAGATTACCCCTTTAAGGCAGCACTCCAATTAATACACACCTTTATTCACCAAAGGAACGTTTCATCTTCAATTAGCCTTTCTCAATCATGTATGACCATGGATGAAGTGTAGAAATTGGCGACAGTATCCACTATACTGTCTATGTCACTGCTGTTGATGCAACTATGTGTATCATTTTTTCTGCCATTTTTGGTAGCTATCAGCTTTGTAAGACAACATTCTCACTAACACACAACTATATAGCTGATGTACTAACAGGACTAGTGTATTCGGTACAATGCGCTGCTTGGCAGTGTAAACTGTGGGAGGGAGTAGGGGACTCACAGTGGTGACAACACTGAGTAAATTATTTTTGTCCTTTAATAATGTACTGTAAGCTTTTCATATATGTTAAAGGCTGGAGAAGCCAATTAATGAGAAAATAAGTAATGGCCATTAGTTATTGTGCTTTAAAAAAACACTTCTGCATGTACAAAAGTAATGTATTCAGTTTTAAATTAAAGTTATGCTGACAGTGAAGGGTACACCAGTAAGTGCCCCACAGATAATTGCAAGCTAATCAAGCTAATTAGGGGTAGGTAATAATTTAGCATTCATGGTTTTAGTACACCCAACTGCATCTACTGTGGAAATGTCACATTTAGCTGAGTCCTTAATAAGCACTGATACAATTTCTATTATCCTACTATTCTCTGGTACATATTCATGTATGATATAATTCTTCAGGCATGCTAATATTACTATAACAATATTTTATTCTCTGACAGGATAGAAAGGTACATTATGTAAACTGTAGTGAATGTAATTTTCTTATTCGTGACTGTATTTTTGTGTATAACCTCCCTTCTGATCCTCAGTTGTGTCATGTGACCAACACTCTGACTTTCCACAGCTTCTTATGTGTGGACAGGAAGTCAGTTTCTTTATGTATTCCTGTGGGAGCCTCAATGTCTAATAGGAATGAATAGAGAAGTAACTTCCTGTCCTTTGTCTGGTCAATGGGCTGGAGACCCAGGTCTGTGACAGAGTATGCCCGTATCAGCATCTACTTCTGGTCACTCGCGTTCCTTCTACTGGTCCCTATCTGCAGACAACTAGGGGCTCTGAATGCTCTCCTTATATACAGTTTCTAACTGAACTACAACCTTCTAGTGGGAGGGGCAGAGTGGAGAATAACAGCCTAAACAGGAACAAATGTGCAATTTCAGTCATAGACTTGTATATAGTTTCAATACAAGTCTGTGGAAATGATTAATCATTAAACAAGTCTGTCAGAGCTAAACCAGACAGCCAAAAGGCATGTCCATTTTTTTCCTCCAGTACTTTGTAAATCACCTTATAGTAACGGTGGAAAATTTCTAACTTCTCAGTGCATAGTTAGAAAGTCCCAAAGTCTCTCTTGGCTGACTGTGCATTAACCCTTTCCACAGTGCAGCTGTTTGAAGAGGAGGCGCGCGCCGTATCAGCACTGCCCCCTCTTCACTGTTTACATGCTGGCCATAACAGGGGTAGTGGTGAGTAGGTGTAATTACACCTCACCACCCCATTCATTTCTATGGGAAGAATCGCTTCCATTCCAAGAATCGCTTCCGCACAATATAGTGCGATAACAGGGCAAATGAACAGGATATATTACAATAAAAATATAAAATGCAGTTCAACTATATAAAACAGTATAAAGTATAAACAAAAGCATAAATCATAGTGCAAGTTAACCCTTCCAAGTGTACAAAGGTAGTAAATTGATGCCTTTGCACAGTAGCAATAGGGGCAAATGTCCACAGTCCAAAGTACTCTTGCTCCAGGGAACAACATACACCCCAGCATGGCTAACCATCATATTCAACTCCTCCATACTCCCTTATTGTGAAAGTGGGCCTATTTAAGTACACCTCCTGAACTCCTCCCAGGTGGGACACATGAGCTTCTTACATGCCCACACTGGCATATCTATGCAGTGTCCTTGTTTTACCGATACCAACGATGGAGTTCTCACATACTTCTCTTAAAGGGTTTCTGTCATCACGTTTTTCCCTATTAAACAGGATGACATTAAATCTTGCGCCTACGCCGTCCCATTCAGTGTTCGGCGCAGGCGCAGTGAGTGAAGGAAGCTCGCTGGCTCTGGGCTTCCTCATTGTGCCTGCGCCAAACACTGAATGGGACGGCGCAGGCGCGAGATTTATAACGCAGACAGGGCCGGCCTGAGGAGAAAAACGCTGGCCTGGCCCTGTCAATCAGAAAGATAAGGACGTGGATTTAGGTGGGCAAACAGAGACTCTAGGAGCAGGGGCAACGCCCTCCCTGCTCCTAGAGGCTAATTAGCATATAATAAAAGTTTAAATTAAACAAAAACGGGGGCACTGAGGAGGAAATAAATGGCATAGTTAGAATCAGGTGACATTTGCACATTGATAATGTCATCCTGTTTAATAGGGAAAAACGTGGTGATAGAAACCCTTTAAATTAAATGCTCTTTTTCCACTCTGATCCCCATGTCCCATGGATACTTCTGCTGCCAAATTGGTGCATGGGCTAAGCAGTGCACCCATCAGCTGCCATTTCCCTTCTGTTTAGCAACAAATACAAGCAAATTGAAAATGATGAAGATCACACTTTAACATCACACATGTTGGTCATCCAAACAAGCTCAAGCTGGACAGAAGAGGCAAAAAACTCTCCCGCTCCTTATAAAATCAAAAGAAGCAAACTAATAATATTGTACATCAGTTAAAGGGCATCTGTCAGCAGATTTGTACCTATGAATAACCTGTTACTTGTGTACTCTAGGAGCAACAGTGGTGTTCCCATTACATCTAGAAACTCTGCCCTCTCTGCAACTTCTGCACCCTCTCCACTTGGATTGACTGGACCCGGCATAATTATGTTTTCACTGCCCTGTCGTTCAAAAAGGAAAGAGTGCGGCAGTTGTAGAAAGAGCTGAGCCTTGAGAAGTAATGGGACCCCCCCCCCATACTCATTTGCATTTATTAAAAGTTCATTTTTCTCAGCAATGCGGACACATATGAACATGGGACCAACACAGATGTCTTCAGGAGCACATGTAACAGGTCAGCCAGTTTTATAGGTACGAATATGCTGATAGATGCTCTAAAACAAATTAAACACAAAGTAACTGAATGCTTAGTTATTCAATCCTTAAAGTCAGTATATTTTGTTGCACCATTGGCAGCAATTACATTCTTGAATCTATGTGAATAATCTTTGTAAGCTTTGCAGATGTGGACATACTGCATTTAGCTATATTCTTCTTTGCATAAAGATCACAAGTAAATAGTTACTTTTTAATTCACCCAGAAATGTTAAAATAAATGTAAAATTTAATTTATCCTGGTTTGGGTACCTTAGTCTTAATATCGAAGGTTGATAGATAAGTTGTCTTAGGCTACTTTCACATTAGCGTTTTTAAATTCCGGTATTGAGTTCCGTTATAAGGGCTCAATACCGGAAAAAAACGCTTCAGTTTTGTCCCCATTCATTGTCAATGGGGACAAAACTGAACTGAAGACAACGGAATGTTCCTGAAAGCATTCCGTTCCGTCTTCAGACCGGAGAACAAACCGCAGCATGCTGCGGTTTGCTCTCCGGTCCAGGCATCCGCACCAAGACGGATCCGGAATGACCCCCAATGCAAGTCAATGGGGACGGATCCGTTTGGTGTGGACACACCAGTAATCTGGATCTGTCCTCCATTGATTTCCAATGGGGGGGTCATTCCGGATCCGGCTACATACACACAGACATACATACAAACAGACATACAGACATACATACAAACATACAGACATACATACATACTCACATACTCCAGGGACGCCGGCAGCATGTCTTCACGCGCCTCCTGCGCGCAGCTATGACGTTTCCCTACTGCGCCCAGCAGAGGGCGCTGTGGGGAATCGTCATCACTGCGCGCAGGAGTCGCGTGAAGACGTTCTGCCGGCGTCCCTGGAGTATGTGAGTATGTATGTCTGTATGTTTGTATGTATGTCTGTATCTTGTGTGTCAATGTCTTGTCAATGTGTGTCATGTGTGGGGCCGGAGCGCTGCTCCGGCTCCACACATGTATAGCGTTAGCACGGATCCGTTGGCACCCTTTAGGTGCCGGATCCGTGCTAACGCTAGTGTGAAAGTAGCCTTAGTGAAAAATAAATCTCCCCCTAAATTACTGTGTCCTTCAAGACTGCAGTAGGTTCCTGCTTGTGTGCTGCATTCATTTTACACTGTACCTTCACAAGCCTTTTGGTACATACGAAAAAAAAGCAACCACACAACAGGATCCTGCCACCACCATGACCATTGTTTTGAGTATGGTGTGTTTTCGCTGGGCTTTGGTGTGTAACCTGTCTATGGCAGTGGTTTATCTCTCTGGTTTACCAAGGAAATACTTGTAGGAATTTTCTTTCTACATGATAGTAGACTTCAGATGAACTATTACACTCCATAAACGTTTGCTTCGGGATGCAACACCTTTGTCAGATTGTAAAATTTCCAAAGCTTAAAACACTTTGGCATTGGGAACATTTTAGGATAACATGGACAACCCCTTCAAGTTTGCCTTATCAAAGAAAAGTAAATTAAACAGTGAGCTTATGTTTCAGTGATAATTAATTGATATGCTCCACTGTGTCCTAGTAGCAATACCTAAAGTATATACTGTAAGTGTACCAGACCAGCAATTGTACATTAATTTAACATAATTTCCAGACTTGAGATGAATTAACTTTTAGAAATTCATTTTGAGGCCAACCAGGGGTATAACTACTGCCATAACAACCGTAGGGACTGCTACAGGGCCTGCACCAGCACAGCAATCAGGACAGCAGCCTTGCAGTGCAGGGAACAATTCAGTATTTACATACAGAGCCTGCCACCCGCGGCAGCAGGGGACCTGGGCCTAACATACTACAGTCTAACTCCTCTCTCCAGCACTGTGCTAGAGAGGAGTCTAGTAATAATTGCAGGACCCAGGCAGTGGACAGGTCAGGCCCCCCCCCACCTCCTTCATGGGGGCCTCTATCATCTATGAAGTTGCAGCTTATAAAGAAGCTGGACCTCCGGCTGCAAGTCACAGGAGGCCACTGCAGTCGCCTGCAGGACCTCAGGAAATATCAACTACATTGTTTGTACTTGAGAAATATCACTTTTATCTGTGGTGTTACACAGAACTGCAGTTAACATCTACTACATTATCTGTACTCAGAGAGTCATCACTGTGATACCTGTGGTGTTACATAGGACTGCAGATGAAATCTATTAGATTATCTGCACTCAGAGAGTTATCTGTGGTGTTACATAGGACTGCAGGTGACATCTACTACGTTATCTGTACTCAGAAAGTTATCACTGTGTTATCTGTGGTGGACTGCAGGACTGCTTGTAATGTCTCCCATTTACCCCACTTCCCCTATATTGTTGTATCCCTTAACTTATCATCTTGCTGGCTGTGCAGCATATCAATTTCCGATGCAATTCAGGCCACAATTGTTTGATAAGTGGGGGTCCAGCCAATCATCACACTGAAGGGGCCATGACACTCCTGTGAGTTCTGCATCCCCTTCATCCATGTGCATATGGCTGTATTTGTTTTCTCTTAAGGGGCATCTGTCAGCAGATTTGTACCAATGAAACTGGCTGACCTGTTGCATGTGTGCCTTTTTTATGCTTTTTAAAATTAAACAATGTTCCAAAAATTATCCATTATTGAGGGAAGATTTATGTTGATATTTATACACATAGTAGTATCATAAAAGACAATGGCTTGTTCTGAACAAGCAGTCCAAATATTATGTGGATATAATAAGTGAAGTCCAGCTCTCAGGTGGTATATCATTGATTAGCCTTCTCAAGCACAAATCCTAATGGTGTGTTCACACCCAACGATAATCCTCAGGAAAAAGCGGATGGATCCAGGGAGTCAAATAATTTGATTCTTTATTCCATATAGAAAATATTAAAATATACACACAGATATAATGAAAGTCTCACACGTCTTAGAGGCACATTTATCAAACTGGTGTAAAGTAGAACTGGCTTAGTTTCCCATACCAACCAATCAGATTCCTCCTTTCATTTTCCAATGTAGCTGTCCAAAATGAAAGGAGGAATCTTATTGATTGGTTTACACCAGTTTGATAAATGATCCCATATCGGTCGAAAAACACATCAGACTTTCACTATGTCTGTGTGTGTATTTTAATATTTTCTATATGTGCTTGAATGGCCATGTCTATTTTTATTGGCTGGCAGTGTTGGGAAAAATTCCTACATGGGAGATGCCCACACAGAGCTATCACTATCTGAACTTTCCCTAGATATGACAGCTTTTAAGCCTGCATCAGTAGCAGTAGCATTGTTTGCTCCATTGCAACAGTTTTATAGAAACAAATCGTCACTTGGACAGAGTCCGGTATGTAATAGTGAATGACGCACAACAACACATCAGGTCAGCTACATTAGTCTGTGAAAGATGGAAATTTTGCAATTACACTTGAATGCGCAAATTGGACAGAGTCTACAGAATAAATATACAGTGAACGTGATGCTGCAAAATACATTGGATCAGGTTTGTTACACCTAATGATCAGGTTTGGTATTAATTGAAGAGAATTTGCAACAGCTTTTTTGAAAAACTAAAGTGCAATTGGACATTGTCCAGTGCAACTATAATGATTAAAAAAATCAGTCAGTACATATGATTTTATAGATGTAAATTGGGCTGTTAGCTGGCTCCTGCACATAGAAAAAAGAACTGTAGATTTAAATATTGATATGCAATTCTTGGAGAGCCTCAATGGGTGTGAATGGCTGGATGCAGCGAAGTAGCACACAGTACAACACAAACTATTTTGTTAGTAAAAGTTGTACTAAAGTAGATGTAGGAATGGTTAATTATATTTCTCAGCACCCTTTTGCAACTGACAGTATAATTTTCACAAAATACTGTATTTTTCGCCCTATAAGACGCATTTTTTCCTCCAAAAGTGGGGGAAATGTCCCTGCGTCTTATGGGGTGATTACTAATTATGGAAGCGCTCATTAGCACCGGAGGACCAGGAAACGGTGAAGACTCTGTACTCACCGCTTCCTGGTCCTCTGCTTGGCTGTGCTATGGCTGCGCACAGCATGAGGGTGCTTTGTGACCTCATGCTGTGCGCGCCAGTTTACAGCACAGCCGACAGCAGGAGGATGAAACGCGCAGGCGGTGAGGGGGGTAGCATCCGGGAGCAGGAGAGGTAAGTGGTTTATTTATTTTATATGCTCTGAGGCTGAGGGGTAACATAAAGAGGCATGGGGGCTGACAAAAGAGGCATAGGGGCTGACATCTGATTAACATTGGGAGTCTGATTGTTGGTCTGACCTGAGGTCTAATGAAAAACATTTTTTCTTATTGTCCTCCTGTAAAACCTATATGCGTCTTATGGGCCGGTGCATCTTATAGGGTGAAAAATACGGTATAGTACCAACTCCAGTTGTAATCCCAGAATATAGGGAAATCTTTCTGGGAGATGACCACCTCTCTAGCCAGCCCAGATTTCCTGTGATTTTCAGTTCCACCATCTATTGTGCATAATGGCTTCTTTGAGAAGTATCCACCCCACCAGAAGACCATTTTTCGATGCAATTTTGGGTTGTCTTCTCAAAATGGTTTCACAACATAAGGCAGTCTCATGTCATATAACCCTGAGTCCTCGTTTTCGGTCATTAGGTGTCTATCACCTGCCTCACACTCTATAGAGTTTCCGTATGCCCATACCTGTCCACTTATTCTGTTAATTGCATACTTCCAAACAAAGGAAACTATTTCTTCTGAACTTATTAAAAAATCCAGACTTGTAAATTAATTTGTTCGTGTTGTACAATGGCGGTACAGATGGACTCATTAGCATGCACACAACAAATAATTATAGATGAATTTTTCGCCAGGCTGCCTAATGGGCTTGCTGGGTTAATTATGTCAATGTATAATTACACCAGCCCTGGGAGACATAATGACACACCCTGCTGAGCAGACACTAGCTAATGATGGTGTAATGCTGACAGAGGGAAGACATACTGTTCTGCATGCACCTGCTTACCTCTGCACAAACTGCTTGTGCCCATGTTTCTTCTTTTGCTTAAATAAACAGACATTACTCAAAATTGGTGTATACAAATACTGTAGTTTAGACATTAGTGCCAGATGCATGTGAATGATTCTAAGTGTGTCTCTCCTGTTGTTTTATTATGCCAATGCCTTATTTGCAAAGAATTGTAATGGAGACATTGCAATGAGTATGATACTGTGGGTTCTTAATGTGTCTGTTCCAAGTTTGTCCTCAGTCTGCCTTTTCCAATGATTGTGTGTACAAGCTTAAAAGTAACTCTGGGAAAAACTTATACACTGTGTTAGAACTAGTGAAGGCCTAAGGGTGCAGAACTTGACACAGGGATTCATTAACAACTAAGATGATGCTTCCATCCATCATGTACTACCCTGAGGCCTGGCAAACAGAATATCACTTTTACTTAGGGAGTTTTTTTTTAAAGGGCATTAGTCAGCAGTTTTGGCAATGCTAAACTGCTGATAGCACTAGGTAGGGGCTAGGGAGAGCAGGACAAATATATCTTTTGTGGAGCGTTTATAATCAAGATTAGTGAGAATATGAATTTCCTAGTGGAGGTGGAGCTTCACTAGGAAGTGTGGTCTGTTGCCTCATGGCCCTTCCCTCATTCTTTCAGTGACAGCTGTAGAATCCAACCATGAGACCACTATAGCTGTGAACTAGAGCAGAGAGGAGGGGCTATAAAGCAACTCAATGCACTTCACAGTAAAGATCCACCTCCATTGCACCAAAGGAGCAAAATTTAGCAAAATAAAAGTTCATATTCACACTACTCCTGATGATGACAGACATGTTGTTTGTGCTGCTTTCTTCAACCCCTGCCTATAGATGTCAGCAGTTTAGCATGGTCAAAACTGCTGACAGACTCACTCCCAGGGGCGTAGCTATAGGTGGTGCAGAGGTAGCAGTCGCTACCCAGGAGCCTGAGGGGGCCCAAAGACCCTTGTGCAGCATAAGAAGACACACAGAGCACTAAGGGTAGGGGGGGCCCAAGCTGAACTCTTGCACCAGGGCCCATGAGACTTTAGCTACGCCCCTGCTCACTCCCTTTAAGTAGAAACAAAATATTCTACAACTTGTAACATAAGGTAGCCTGGTTACTTGATGCTACATTATTGAATCAGAGAATAATAATGTTCCACCTGCACTGTTTGAATGTATGCCATTGCAATAGTTCTTTCTTGTTTTCGCACACCGATTTTTTTTTTTTACATCTATAACTAAGGCTACTTTCACACTAGCGGCAGGGGTGACTGGCAGGCTGTTCCGGCAGGTGAACAGCCTGCTGGATCTGTGCTGCCGCTAGTGCAAGTGTGCATCTGGAAATACGCTCTAGAACCACTATAATGGGGGCGGGCTAGAGCTCCGGCCGCAGCATGGCAAACATGCCGAGAAACATGTCATAGTTTTAGTCCAGCCGCCTCTCGGCATGTTTGCCATGCTGTGGCCGGAACTCTGGCCCACCCCCATTATAGTGAATGGGGACAGATTCCAGCCGCACATGTGCACTAGCGGCAGCACGGATCCGGCAGGCTGTTCACCCACCGGAACAGCCTTCCGGACACCCCTGCCACTTGTGTGAAATTAGCCTAAACTGTGGGTATCCATTATAGTGTAACTGTCATTATTTTTTTATTTTTGTGATGTATAGGGGCAGTGATACTGACCATTTGTGTAATAAACTTTCATTACTGAAATCATACATTTCATTTTTCTAATAGAAATGTATGATTTCAGTAGTTAAATTATATTACAAAAATGGTCAGTATCACTGGCCCTACACATTACAAAAATAAAAAAGAATGGCAGTTACACTTTAGGATAGGTAGTTTAGAAGACTAGACAGACTGGTTACCAACTAGTAGAAGTAGTAATTTTGGTGTTGAGCTGCTGGATGGTGCCCAAGAGTGAAGACTTACATACCTTTAAGGTACTGAAAAACCAAAATGTGCCACACTTATTCTTGGTCTTGTAGACTGCAGGTCATTGCTGGCACTGCAGAAGTCCTTACCTTAATACTGTGTAGTTGCAGATAATAACCAGAGGGCAGACAGTTATAACAAAACTCAAGTTGACTATACTCGGAAGAGACTTATAAGCATAATGGCTAACAGTCTCTCAGTTTCCTGAGGGTACAACACTTTAACAGAATGTTACTGCTGCTGATGGTGGCCTTTCACCCAGGGTTTTGGAGACTAGTCAGGCATCTGCGATCATTCATATACATAGAATACAGTTGGGGCTAGTTGCTGGCCTAATGCCCCAAACTCTTTGCCACTCTTATGTAAGGCCACAGTGTCCCTCTCTAGACACACACCCAGTAGGAACATCTAGGCTGCAACTAGGGTGTCACTCTTCTCACAGCAGCTGCTGTTGTATGCAATGGCTAACGTCAATTTGGTGAGAGATAACTCCCTTTATCAGCTCCGTCAACCTCCTAATGGCGTCACTGTGACAACTTTTAGCCACTAGGAGTCCCCACTCCCCCTACGCTACCATCTGTGAGGGTAATACTGCCATCTTAGTTCACATCAGCATTGCACTGGTCACTTTTAAGTGACCATGAATAAATGTATAGAGTAACATTAACCCTTCTCCCCCAACCAGTCCACTCTAAAATTAGAGAAAACATGCAACATGTTTTAATGTAATACCTGCAGCAACATTATGGCTTTTGACACTCACCAATGAGAGCCTCCACGTCTAAATAGAATTGCTAATATTTACTAATGTGTACACATCTAGGTTCTGGCCTAAATTGCACCACAATGTGGCAAGGGGCCTGATTAGGTGAATGGCTTATGAGAAAAGGGTTGTGGCTTTAGAGGAAGTGGGTGTGGCCTCCAGATAATTCTGGCATAAAGTTCTGTCTCTAATTAAAGGGTTATTCCAGTTACATTATACACAGGATAAGGGATAACTATAAGATTGTGGGAGTCCTACTGCTGGGACCCCCACTGATCACAAGAACAGGGGCCCCATACCACCTGCGGCCCCTTGAAATGTATGGAATGGGTGGTCGGATGTGCACCTGGTCGTTCCATACATAGGGGATAACTTAATGTAACTGGAATACCCCTTTAATTCAACCAATAGTAGGCATATAGTTAAACAAAAGTGTCCATCCTTGCACCAGAGTTGTCATCCAGTATGAGCCACTGTGATAAATCTGGTTTATGTTTGCACAGCCTTAGACATATTGTCTAAACATGTGAAGAACAATTTCCGCCATCTATAGTATTACTAAACCTGCATCATTGTTCTTCCTAGTTTTATTCCATTAAAGGGTACCCATATATTTTTTTTAAAACATTTGACATGTCATAGACCCCCACCGATTGCTAAAACACAGAGCAGATGCACCCAGTGGTGTACTGATTCATGGAAAGACTATAAACTTTCTGTAAATCCATACACCACTAACTCTGTTCTCCAAGGAGAGCCAAACAGAAACATAGCACTTAGCTGAGCGCTTCTGTCCCCTCATTGATCAAAACTTCTGCATGTTACTGAGTTTGAGTGAATATGATAGGTACTTTAAGTTTTTAAGGGGTTGTTTGAAAATGACATGCATCATGTACAGAAAGTTAATACAAGGCACTTACTAATGTATTGTGATTGTCCATATTGACTACTTTGCTGGCTTGATTCATTTATTTTCACATTATACACTTCTTGGCTCCAAGGGGTTAGGACCATCCTGCAATACAGCAGCGGTGGCCGTGCTTGTACACAGAAAAAGCGCAGCTCTATGCGCACTCCTGCAGTCCTGGCCCCCAGAGCGGCTGGTGCTTTTTCCTGTAGTGTGTGAGCATGACCACCACTGCTAGATTGCAGGCTGGTTGTAACCCCTGGATATGAGCAGTGTATAATGTGATGGACAAATGAATCCAGACAGCAAAGGAGTGAATGGATCTATTCATTTGAAATGTGATGTAGCATCAGAAGTAATTAGGGTTGGGTGAACTGAAATTTACAATACACCATCTTCACCAGGGCTTTACCTTGGACTATAGAGATTTCCTCAATGTGACAAAAGATCTTTTAAGTTCCATAGTAATTTAGCACCACACATCTAGCTATAGGTCAGATTTTTTTGCTTTTTCATTGTAATGTATAGTCTCATTTTCAATAACAGAATCTTAAACCAAGTTCTTGATACAGCTGTTCTACCATCTTCCCCTAAAACTGTGATTTATTTTATTGGGTTCAGCTCTGGTCTTCAGGGTTCATTTGATCCTCTCCCATCCATCTGGTCCTGCACAAAAATTTGAATGGTGGAATCTTTTGCAATACAGTGAACCTTAAAGCATCTTTTTCGTTTGATGTAGGGCCCTTGCCAGTAGTTTAGCAGCTTCACACTCTGATTAGCTAGAAACAGCCACCATAAATATTCCATCCATCTGTGCAGATAAATCCAGCGCCTAGAAAAGTAATATGTAGATGCTCTTCATTGGCTTTTATTACTTGGCAACGAAACACAAATAAATATCTGTAAAATGTGAAGAACAATTACTTTGTAATGTTTGTTTTAAATAGATTAGAGTCTGCTAAATATGCCTGAAAAATGCCTGGAATCCCTGTGAGAAAGCCAGGAAAATACTAAAATGGCTCAATCGTTACATTCTAGATTATTTACTTTTTTGTGAACAGATTGGGTTAAAAGCAGTTTAGTATCAATGTCCCTTAATTAATCTGTATTCGCTGCATCATATGTTGCCATGTCAGATGTTGTGAGATATTAACACTGACTGTTCTTCAGTTCTCTTGTAAGACATCTTGACAATTTTAAAGCACATCATTCCTAAAACCACTATGCTTTCCTATCACCAGTCTTAAAAAAGCTGGGTAACAAACTCAAGAAATATAAACTCTGTGAGAAAATAGTTGCATTGAATTTTTAAAAACCATATAAATTGAAAATATTTAGTTCCTAGAATACATTTTATGGACAAATGTTTTGAGACATC
Source organism: Rhinella marina (assembly GCA_900303285.1). Taxonomy (NCBI): domain Eukaryota; kingdom Metazoa; phylum Chordata; class Amphibia; order Anura; family Bufonidae; genus Rhinella; species Rhinella marina. The sequence goes on from ONZH01025610.1 coordinate 58,911, forward strand.
TACATTAGACCTACAAGAGCTTTTCTGAAATCCCATTCCAAATCCATAACAATTAATATGAAGTTAGTCAGCTAAAGCAGCTTCTTCTGGCTCACAGTCTCCATTCTAGTTCATCCCAGAGGTGTTTGATGGAGTTCAGATCAGGACTTTGTGCGGGCCAGTCAAGTTCTTCCACATCAAACTCATCCAGTCATGCTTTTATGGACCTCTCTATGTGCACTGGGGCACAGTCTTGCTGGAACAGAAAAGGCTTTCCCTAAACTGTTCCCACAAAGTTGGAAGCATACAATGGTCCAAAATGTCTTGGTATGCAAAGCATTAAGATTTCCCTTTACTGGAACTAAGGTGACTAGGCCAACCAGCAAACTTTATAGCTGGCATATCAAACAGGTAATGTTCTCTGGGCATTCACCAAACCCAAACTCATCTATCAGACTACCAGATAGAGAAGTGTGATTCATCACTCCACAATACACGTTTAAACTGCTCCAGAGTCTAGTGGTAGCTTGCTTTATACCTTTTTATATCAACTCTTGGCATTGTGCTTGGTGATGTAAGGCTTGCATGCAGCTTCTTAGCCATGGGAACCCATATCATGAAGCTCCTTGTGCAGTTTTTGTGCTGATATTAATATGATAGGAGCTCTGAAGTTACTGAGTCAGCAGAGCGTTGGTGACTATTATGCACTAGGCACCTCAGCACTCTCCAACCCCGCTATGTAAGTTTACGTTGTCTGCCACTTCAATGGTGAGATGCTGTGGTTCCTAAAGGCTTCTGTTTTACAATAATACCACCCACAGTTGATAGTGGAAGAAATTTCATGAACTGACTTGTTCCAACGGTGGCATCCTATTACAGTACCATATTGGGATTCAGTGAGCTATTTAGAATGACCCATTCTTTCACAAATGTTTGTAAAGGCAGACTGCATGGCTAGGTGCTGTATTTTATACATCTGTGGCAACGAAACTGAATGAAACACCTGAACTTGGTGATTCAGGTGTGTTCCAATACTTTTGTCCTTATTATAAATGAGTAAGGGGATGCCTTACAACTAGAGATGAGCGAGCACTAAAATGCTTGGGTGCTCGTTATTCGAGTCGAACTTTTCCCGATGCTCGGGTGCTCGTTTCGAATAACGAACCCCATTGAAGTCAATGGGAGACTCGAGCATTTTTGCAGGGGACCAAGGCTCTGCCTAGGGAAGGCTGGGTGAAAACCTGGAAACCTCAGAAAATGATGGAAACACCACGGAAATGGACAGGAAACAGCAGGGGCAGCATGCATGGATGCCTCTGAGGCTGCCTAATCCCACCATTACCCCAAATTCTCAGGCAACAGCCTGGTGGTTACCCTCATGGCAATTGTGCTCACCCAGACCAAGAAAGGCGAGGCAAATACCCATCACATGTTAGGGAAGCACCCAACTAGGTGCAACGAAGGTCCATCACCGCCTGCAGGTGACACCACTGCTCATGCTGGCACTGCTGTGCTATCCCCCTCCCCACGACGCAGGCATAAGCCTGACACATCATGGTGACAGCGTAGTGACACCAACAAGTGACCAAGTTAGATTGAGGTAGCAGTCAAATGTCTGTAGGCAAGCCTCCAAAAAATTTGTTTTGGAGTGTCCGAAGTTGACCCTCCTAAAAGATTGTTTAGGAGTGTCTGTAGTTGACCCTTCTGTAAAATATTTTATTTGTTTTCCCTGTTATTAGTTAATGTACAACCCATGGCTGGCATGGTGGGAATATATAGGTTTTGCGTCACAGACGGTCCACTGCACCGTTACATTTTCTTCATCATTGCCAATTACTTTTTCACTAACTGTTGTCTGGCAATGATAAAGGGTAAGGTGAATCCACTGTGGAAGAAAAGTGTCATCCTCCTACAATTCTACACTTGCTCTCAATTGAAAAGGGGATGTTCTCGCCGTGGCCTTCCTCATAGTGGCTGCTTCTGCGGACGACAGAGGTGGTGTACCTACTGACAGCCTGACCGAACACGATGGCAGATGCTCATCCCAGAGGTGTTTGATGGAGTTCAGATCAGGACTTTGTGTGGGCCAGTCAAGTTCTTCCACATCAAACTCATCCAGTCATGCTTTTATGGACCTCTCTATGTGCACTGGGGCACAGTCTTGCTGGAACAGAAAAGGCTTTCCCTAAACTGTTCCCACAAAGTTGGAAGCATACAATGGTCCAAAATGTCTT
>ONZH01025611.1:0-26949 GCA_900303285.1 Rhinella marina
CGAGAAGAAGAGGGTACCAGTGCTCAGTCCTTCTTAACTCTTGAGCGTGTATGGGCTGAAGAGGAGGAGTTGGAGTGGAGGAGGAGGAAATGGAGAGTCAGGCCAGTGAGGAGAGGGAACTCTTGAGTGTTGGGACTCTGGCGCACATGGCAGACTTCATGTTAGGCTGCCTATTCCGTGACCCTCGCGTTAGAAGAATTTTTTCAAACACCGATTACTGGGTGTTCACTCTCCTGGACCCACGGTACAAGCAGAACCTTTCCACTCTCATCCCTGCAGAGGAAAGGAGTATGAGAGTGAATCAATATCAACAGGCCCTGGTGCACAAGCTGAAAAAATCCTTCCCATGTGACACCGCTAGCGGCAGAGGGCGTGGTTCTGTGGGCCAAGTAGCCGGGGAGAGGAGGCAAGCAGGCAGCTTGTCCAGCACTAGCAGGGGAACGCTCTCCAAGGCCTTTGCCAGTTTTATGTCACCCCAGCAAGACACTGTCACCTGTCCCCAGTCTAGGCAGAGTAGGGGGGAGCTGTACAGAAAGATGGTGAGGGAGTACCTAGCTGACCATACCAACGTCCTGACTGATCACCCTGCTCCATACAACTGCTGGGTTTCAAAGCTGGACACGTGGCCTGAACTGGCGCTGTATGCCTTGGAGGTGCTGGCCTGCCCTGCCGCTAGCGTGTTGTCAGAGCGGGTATTCAGTGCAGCTGGTGGCGTCATCACCGATAAGCATACACACCTGTCAACTGACAGCGCTGACAGGCTGACGCTTATTAAAATGAACAAAACCTGGATTTCACCGGAATTCAAATCTCCTCTGGAGAAAAACAGCTAAAGAATAAGATTCCTTATGTATCCGATTCCTCTCCTCTCCTCTACTCCTCCTCCTCCTTCTCTTCACTGCCAAACGCTGACCCAAAAGGGAATTTTTTAGAGGGCCAACTGGCACTCTTTTAAGACAATGTTTCCGGAGGGCAACCTACAGGCCCTCTCTCCAAACAATTTTTCCGGAGCGTCAACTACAGACACTCTAAAACAATTTTTCAGGAGTGTCAACCACAGACACTAAAAAAAATTTTTTTCGGAGGGTCGACTTCGGAGGGTTGTGTGTGACAATGGGCATAACCTGTTGGTGGCTCTGCAACTTGGCAGACTCACACATGTGCCATGCCTGGCCCACGTGTTCAATCTCATAGTTCAGCGGTGTTTTTGGTGTATCGCCTGCTACCTCACTCTAACTCGGTCACTCTGTTGTCACCGCCATACAGGGTCACCCTAAATTTTATTTGTGCTTCGCCTGCTACCTCACTCTAACTCATTCACTCTGTTGTCACCGCCATACAGGGTCACGCTAAATTTTATTTCTTCTTCGACTGCTACCTCAGTCTAACTCGGTCACTCTGTTGTCACCGCCATGCTGCGTCAGGGTAAATTTTTGGGTGCTTCACCTGCTACCTCAGTCTAATTCGGTCACTCTGTTGTCCCCGCCATGCTGCGTCAGGGTAAATTTTTGGGTGGCTCACCTGCTACCCCATCTAACTTGGTCACTTGTTGGTGTCACTGCCATGCTGTGTCAGGCTTATGCCTGCGTCGTGGGGCGGGGGATAGGACAGCAGTGCCAGCATTGGCATGGGTGATGGACCTTCGATGCACCTAGTTGGGTGCTTTCCTAACACGTGATGGGCATGTGCCTCGCCCTTCTTGGTCTGGGTGAGCACAATTGCCTTGAGGGTCACCACCAGGCTGTTGCCCGAGAATTTGGGGTAATGGTGGGATTAAGCAGCCTCAGAGGCATCCATTCATGCTGCCCCTGCTGTTTCCTGTCCATTTCCGTGGTGTTTCCATCATTTTCTGATGTTTCCAGGTTTTCACCCAGCCTTCCCTAGGCAGAGCCTTGGTCCCCTGCAAAAAATGCTCGAGTCTCCCATTGACTTCAATGTGGTTCGTTACTTGAAACAAGCACCCGAGCATCGGGAAAAGTTCATCTTGAATAATGAGCACCCGAGCATTTTAGTGCTCACTCATCTCTACTCAAATGTCAAATTTGAATAACTGATGCACAGGGTCCATTTTTTAGTTTTTTTTTTTGTTTTACAGGATCCAGTTCTTGACGGAGCAGAAGAATGGAAAATGAAACTGTGATGAGAACTCTAAGACAGTTTTCCTTTATAGCAGTCTTGATAAATTTTCCTCACTTGTTTTTCTTTTTTGCAACAAAAAAGTCGCCTTTCTAACACACAGCAGAATTCATCAAATCTTCCATAGCTGCAGAAAGAAGCTGGAAGAATAGACATTTTAAGCAAGAATTCTTTATTTAAAATCAGGCATTTCTCAATTCCTGCACTCACCTCCTCAAAGCAGCGACACTTCCCCATTCTTATATCTTTTTTGTCTTACAACCCAAGACAACTAATACTTTTAACTCCCTACTCTGCCCCATGGTGCCCCCTCCGACACACCTCATCTCAATGGATGACATTCCTCATATTTCATTCCACACAACTATTCTGTGTACTTCCTACATAAGCTTTTTTTATCACTATCTGTGAAAAAAAGCTGTCCATCCAGGGGTAAACCTGCCTGACGCAAAAATTGAAATACTCTCCCACCCACGTGCCACGTTCTTAATCCAACTTCTCCCCCCAGTGCTATGTTTTAAGACATAATGTATGTGGATGGACATTACATACAGGATATACAGTACTACATACAACTAGGGATGAGCGACTCCGTGAATGTTCGGGTTCGGCCGAACATTGGCTCAAACTTTGGTTCGGGTACCTGAACTTGACCCAACCTTGATTGAAGTCGATAGGGACCCCAACTTTGGGACTGTAAAATGGCAGTAAAGTAGTCATAGAAAGAGCTAGAGGGCTGCAAAAGGAAGCAAAATGGGGGTAAGAGCAGGACAATTGCTGTGCAAACAAATGTTGATAGGGAAATAACTTAAAATAGCACAGAATACATACATTATTACATATACATACAAATACATACAAATAATGAATACATACAAATTATAATCTTGAACCAGGAGGTGGAGATCCAAGTGGAATAGGAGGTTGAGGGGGTGGTGGACGTGATGGTGTGGAGGGGGTAGGTTTTGTGGATTTTTTTTTCTTTTCTTTTTCTTTTCTTTTTTTTTTTTGTCTGTTAATTCTGTCTGTGACATATAGCTATATTTTGGGGAGTGGCCGGTATACTTCTCTTCTCTGCCAATATAACAAATAATAATCTTTTGTCAGGAGGTAGAGATGGGGATGTAGGTGGAAGAGGCGGTAGAGGATGCAGCCAATACTGTTTTTCTGTTTTTTTTTATTTTTGTTATTATTATTTGAGGAGGCCCCAAAACATTTGGAAATGGCAAACAGAACAAACTGTGCTGGAGTACAGGAATGGCTGGGTGCAACCAGCATACTCTACTCAGCCAAGATAACAAATAATAATTTTGAGCCAGGAGGTGGAGGTCCGAGACGGTGAACATGATAGTGTAGGTGGAAGAGGTGGAGGTGGTAGCCGAAACAGTTTTTGTGTTTTTTTTTTATTTTTATTTTTTTTGGGGGGAGGCCCCAAAACATTGGGTAAAGGCAAACACATAAACTGCGCTGGAGTATAACAATAGATAAGTTTGGCCATTCCTGTGAGATCCATGACTGGTTCATTTAATTAACGTGAGCTTGTCCGCGTTGGCTGTGGACAGCTGGATGTGCCTGTCCGTGATCACCACCCTGCTGTGGTAATCTCACATTCCAACAATACACTGGCTGCAGGGCAGGTCAGCACCTCTAACGTGTAAAGGGCAAGCTCAGACCATGTGTCCAATTTGGAGATCCAGAAGTTAAATGGGGCAGATCCATCAGTCAGTACATGCACACGTACTCTTCCACCATGTTGCTTAAACACTGTCTCCTGCTAAGACAGTCCGTATTAGATGATGGTGCTGGATGTTGTGGTATGCTGACAATGCTTTTCCACATTTTGTTCATGCTAACCCTCCCTTCTGAGGTGGTGTCAGTACCCCAGCTGTGTTGGCGACTTCCTCTTCCTCCACCTCGTGCTTCCACTGAGCCCCCAGTGTCAGAGGAGAATGACGTCAGTACTGTGTCTACCAGCATGGTGGAAGTAAGGATGTCACATTGTCCATTGTCCTTTTAATGGGGATCCAGAAGGAAGGCCACAAAGTAGTCAGCACTGGTAAGAATAAGCGCAACTCGGTGGTCGTTGCACAGGCACTGCAGCATGTAGTCACTCATGTGTGCCAGGCTGCCCAGAGGCAATGACAAGCAGTCCTCGGTGGGAGGTGTATCTTCTGTATCCACTGTATCCCCCCAGCCATGCTCCAGTGATGACGGTGAGCTGATTTAAGTGCCACCCTGCTGTGAATGGGGATCATGCTCCTCCTCCGCAACCTCCAAAACTGTGCCCTGGCTGGACAGTTGTGTACCTGTCCGCTGTTGGTGCAGGAACCCACTCTCTGAGCCACCTTTGGATGACTCATGGGAATGATCCCTGGGAATGATTCCTGTTCCTCCCCCTCTTTCTCCTGTGCTACATCCTCATCCATCATCATCTGAAGCATTTTTCCAAGGAGGCATAGAAGTGGGATAGTAACGCTGAGGACAGCATCATCAGTGCTGGCCATGTTAGTGGAGTACTTGAAAAAATGCAACATGGCACACACGTCCTGCATGGAGGCCCACTCGTAGTGAAGTGGTGCTGTTCCGCAGAGCGACTCACCGTGCATGTTGCACCTGAAACTTCACTATCGCCTGCTGCTGCTCGCACAGTCTGTCCAGTATGTGCAAGGTGGTGTTTCACCTTGTGGGTATGTCACATATGAGGTGGTGAGCGGGAAGATAGAATTTACGCTGCAGTGCCGACAGAGCAGCAGCAAGGTGAGAACTTTCTGTAGCAGCTCTGACATCTCAGGGGAATTTGTCAGGAACCTCTGCACCACCAAATTCATGCGCCAAACAAGGGATGTGCATCAAACTAGCTAGGCCCAGAACTGTTAAGTGATTTTGCCCATTATCCCACACCATCAGGCCAGGCTTGAGGCTCAATGGCACCAACTGTCTATTCTTTGATGCCCATCCACAGCTGTGGTGTGGTGTGTGGTCTTTCCCCCAAACATATGAGTTTCAGAACAGCCTGCTTTAGTTTCTCCCTGGCTGTGCTGAAGTTGGGGGTGCAGGTGTTGTGCTGATGTGATGAGGAGGCAGTAGAGGAGGAACCGGAGGAAGAAGTGGAGTAGGAGGCAACAGGAGGCACAAGAAACATCCAGCAATCCTCGATGGCGGTAAGGCATGTGCCAAACCACTCTCCGCCTCAGGCCCAGCAACAACTACATTTACCCAGTGGGAAGTTAGGGAGATATAACCTTCCTGCCCATACTTACTGGTCTACGTGTCGGTGGTTATGTGGACCTTGCCACTGATGGTGTTGCACAGTGCACACCTGATTTTGTTCACCACTTGTTCATGCAGTGGCTGCTGGGAACCATATATTGTGGGAACCGTTTTTGCATACGCATTTTTTCTCCCTGCATTCCCAAAGCCATAACTTTTTTTATTTTTCTGTACGCAACTTGTTTTTTGTAGGAAAAGTGTATTTTCTAATGGAACCATTTTGTATCGCATATAAAGTGGTAGGAAGCTGGAAAAAAATTAAAATGGGGTGGATTTAAAAATGAAAAATAGCAATTCCAAACAGTTTTATGGGTTTTGTTTTTACGGTGTTCCCTATGCGGTAAAACTGACCAGTTACCTTCATTTTCTGGGTTAGTTCAATTACAATTTTACCATATTTGGATAGTAAAAAACTTAATAAAAACTTTGTAAAAATATTGTTTTCATTTTATTGTCATATTCGGAATCCCATAACTTTTTTATATTTACAATATGTCTATGGATCTGTGTGAGGGCTCATATTTGTAGCGGAATCTGTACTTTGTATTGAAATATACTAATGGTAGGCATCAGAGCCTCAAGCAGGGTCCAGCCTTTCACTACAAGGTAATAGCATTCTTGATCTCCGCTGGGGGAATCTGTTATCAGAGAGGGAGCATGCAACTTCTGCATTTTCACCACTGAGATGTTTGTCACGTTTGACCACTGCATCTATATAGTTTATATATATATATAGTTTGTTTATATATAGTTTATAAAGCCAAAAAAAGACATCTGTCCATCCAGTTCGGCCTGTTATCCTACAAGTGTATCCACAGGAAGGCAAAAAAAACCTGTGAGGTAGAAGCCAATTTTTCCCACTTTAGGGGAAAAAATTCCTTCCCGACTCCAATCAGGCAATCAGAATAACTCCCTCGATCAACGACCCATCGCTAGTAAATATAACCTGCAATATTGTTACCCTACAGAAATACATCAAGACCCTTTTTGAACTCTTTTAGTGAACTTACCATCACCACCTCCTCAGGCAGTCTCACAGTAAAGAATCCTCTTCTATGTTTGTGTACAAACCTTCTTTCCTCCAGGCGCAGAGGATGTCCCCTCTTAACGGTCACAGTCCTTGGGATAAAAAGATAATGGGACAGATCTCTGTACTGACCCCTGATATATTTATACATTGTTATTAGATGTCCCCTCAGTCGTCTTTTTTCTAAAGTAAATAACCCTAATTTTCATAATCTTTCTGGGTACTGTAGTTCACCCATTACAATTGTGACTTTAGTTGCCCTCCTCTGAACCCTCTCCAGCTCTGCTATGTCTGCCTTGTTCACAGGAGCCCAGAACTGTACACAGTACTCCATGTGTGGTCTGACGTGAAAGTGATTTGTAAAGTGGCAGGACTATGTTCTCATCATGGGCATCTATGCCCCTTTTGATGCAACCCATTATCTTATTGGCCTTGGCAGCAGCTGTGTGACACTGGTTTCTGCAGCTTAGTTTGCTGTTCACTAAACTTCCTAGGTCCTTTTCCATGTCAGTGTTACCCAGTTTTTTACCATTTAGTATGTACTGGTGACTTGCATTATTCCTTCTCATATGCATAACTTTACATTTGTCAGTGTTAAACCTCATCTGCCACTTCTCTGCCCAAGCCTCCAATCTATCCAGATCCATCTATAGCAGTGTACTGTCCTCTTCTGTGTTAATTACTTTACACAGTTTAGTGTTATCTGCAAAAATTGATATTTTACTGTGCAAGCCTTCTACAAGATCATGAATAAATATATAGAATAAGGCCCAATACTGACCTCTGTGGTACCCCACTAGTGACAGTGACCCAATCTGAATATGTGCCGTTAATAACCACCCTCTGTTTTCTATCACTAAGCCAGTTACTAACCCACATACAGACATTTTCTCCCAGGCCAAGCATTCTCATTTTATATACTAACCTTTTATGCGGTACAGTGTCAAATGCTTTAGAGAAGTCCAGATATACGACATCCATTGATTCGCTGCGGTCAAGTCTAGACCTTAACTCCTCATAGAAACTGATTAAATTGGTTTGACATGACCGATCCCTCATGAAGCCATGCCAATATGAAGTTAATTGCTCATTTTCATTGAGGTACTCCAAGATAGCATCTCTTAGAAAACCTTCAAACAGTTTACCCACAACAGATGTTAAACTTACCAGCCTATAGTTTCTGGGCTCTTTTTTTGGACCCTTTTTGAATACGGGCACCACATTTGCTATGCGCCAGTCCTGCGGAACACTCCCTGTCAGTATAGAGTCCTTAAATATCAGAAATAAGGGTCTGATTATGACATTACTCAATTCTCTTAGGATACGGGGGTGTATGCCATCCGGTCCTGGTGATTTGTCTATTTTAATCTTTTTAAGACATCGCTGTACTACTTCCTGGGTCAGACAGGGCACTTCTAATGGGGAATTTACTTTTATATTCTGCATTTCATCTGACAGTTTATTTTCCTCAGTGAATACAGTGGAGAAAAAGATATTTAGTAGCTTTGCTTTCTCCTCATCGCTCTCTGCAACTCCCCCCTCATTACTCTGTAAGGGGCCGACACCTTCAGGTTTATACTTTTTACCACTTATATAATTGAAGAACATTTTAGGGTTAGTTTTACTCTCTTTGGCGATTAATCTCTCAGTCTCTAGTTTGGCTGCATTTATTTGTCTTTTACATATTCTATTTTTTTTTCTTATAGTTTTTCAATGCTTCCTCGCTCCCCTCCTCTTTTACTGATTTAAATGCTTTATTTTTATCATTTATTGCTTTCTTTACAGTTCTATTTATCCACATTGTTGTTTTCTTGTTTCTTAACCTTTTATTCCCATAAGGTATGTACCTCTCACAATTAGATATTAGGATGCTATTAAAAATATCCCGTTTTGTGGCTGTATTTTTATTTTTGAGGACTTTGTCCCAGTTAGTTAGGCCTATGGCCTCTCTTAGTTGGCTAAATTTAGCTTTTTCGAAATTTGGTATTTTTGTTCATCCCTGAAGAAACACTCTTTTGAATGACAATCACAAGGCCAATCACAAACATTCACTCAGGCCTCTGATGTTTGAGATAGCAGGAACCCAATGGCTATGGTGTTCACGAACCAGACGCGATCTTTAAAATGGCAACTTCAGCCATATATGTACAATGATGGTTTCAAGGTGTTAAACTAAATAATTATAATTAATGGCACATTGCTGGGTCATGTGCACCGTGGGCATAACTTTAGCCACAACAGCCAAAACACTTGCTATGGGAACCAAAGGTTGGGGGAGGGGGGAAGCTATCAGGTGCAAGAACATTGTACCTTTGTGTGGGGAATAACAATATAGTGGCTTATTGTTTTATGATATATGGTGCTATTATACATAACTTTATTTCTACTTATGCTGCTGTTTTAATTTTCTTACACTAGGTGGTGGGGACCCCACCTTATTTTGCTATGGGGCCCTATTTATTATATGCATTGTAGTTACAGTACATCTCTGATATGCACCAAGGTCTGTATAGAGGCAGAAGAATTCTATAGTAGATGAGCTCAAAAACACAGTGTTTGATTGAACAATCCACAATGGAATTTTGTATTTTCCATATGAAAATGATTCCAATGGGCCTCATAGACTTCTATAAACACAATCTTGTGGCTTTGAATTTCAGATTATGGTAATGTGCATAAAGAAAAAAACAAACAAAAAGAAAATAATAAAGAATATAACGTAAATAAAGCAATAATGTAACCTTAATAATGTAATAAAGAAAATAACTAGGGGCTAGTTACATAGCTATGCAGATGCACAGTTTAAATTATATGATTTGGTACTAACTTAAGAATGTATCTATAGTTTTAGTTTTATCACCAAATTACATGATTAATCCTTACAGATTTTGCAGTACATTTTACAGGCGTTTAATATTAGAATAATTGTGGTACAGGAGCAGAGTGAACCCCGAACAGCAGAACAGACATTCTATTAACTGCAGTACCAATTTCATAATGACCTTCTCTGTTGTGTAGAAAATGGACTAGTAACTGAGCCATATTAAGAACTGATTAATTACTAGTGTTTTGTAAGTGATCCACAAGGTGCAGAGTCAACAGATCAATTTCTGTGTTGCAGTCAGGATAAATTAGATTAGCATAATTGCATGCACTAAACAAAGCATTATTTAACCACTATTCACACCGGAATATACTTTGAATTTCAGGAAAACAACTAATTCATCTGAATAACAATGAAATATTGTGTTAAATATGAAGCAATTAAAAAACCCGACCAAAATATAAATATGGCACTATCCTTCAAAGTGATCAAAACATTGCGAGTAGCAATTAGTCAAACATAATTCTGTAGAGTTTTCCTAGCGGAAATTAATGTAATACAAGTTGTTCATTGTCTGTTATTGAGACATTTTAACTTTTACTAGAAGCTCAAAAGTCTTAGCAATCAGTAGTGCATTACTGAGCTCTCTCTTAATTCTAATTAATGAGTATATAAACATTCTTTAGAAAATTATGAATATTCACGTCTTCCTTTCTTGCAACATAAGCAGCTTTACCTAGCAAAAACAACACGTCCTATAAAGGAATAGAGTGATTCATTCCAGTCCCCACTCTTTAACACCTTTGCTGACCAGCCTGTTTTGGGTCTTAGTAACCAAGATATTTCCAATGTCCTTTTTCAATTATATAATTGATCACTTTTTTTTTCATTTTTATGGTGAATAAGCATTAATAGCAACAGTGGCATCTTTTTTACAGCTTTCACCATACAGGATAAATGACATGATAATTGTGTAGTACCGGCTGTTACGAATGTGGTGATACCATTATATGGAGGTGACTTTATTTTGAACGTTTTTCCATTGAAAAGCATTTTTTCAACATTGTTATTCAGAATTATGTTTATTTAATAATTGTGTAGTACCGGCTGTTACGAATGTGGTGATACCATTATATGGAGGTGACTTTATTTTGAACGTTTTTCCATTGAAAAGCATTTTTTCAACATTGTTATTCAGAATTATGTTTATTTAATAAAACCTTTGAAACTTTTTTTCAGCCATTAACTAGCCCACAAGGAGAGTCTTTTGATTACTTTTACAAAACATTGTGCTGCTTGTGCAGTACAGTGTATTATACTGTCAGTGCTATACTAATAGACACTAGCAGGTGCAGCCTTCTAAGCATACACTGCTGGCAGGCCTAGGGCCTTCATTAGGCCCCAGACTGCCATACAAAAACACTGGCACTCCACAACCTCATTCTCGGGGTGCTAATGGGAAGGAGAGGAAGTTCCCTCACTCTAAACCACTTAACCCCTTCACCCCCGGAGGTTTTTTCGGTTATGCATTTTCGTATTGCGCTCCCTGTCTTCAAACAGCCATAACTGTTTTATTTTTCTGTTCACATAGCTGTATGAGGGCTTGTTTTTTGCGGGACAAGTTGTACTTTCTAACGACACCATTTAATATTGCATATGGTGTAGTGGGAAGCGGGAAAAAAATTCCAAATCAGGTGAAATTGCAAAAAAAACGCTATTCCGCTACAGTTCTACGGGTTTCTTATTTACAGCGTTCAATAAGCATTAAAACTTATCCATTACTTTCATTCTACTGGTCAGTACAAATCCGGCAATAGCTAATATGTATAGTTTTTCCTGCGTTTTGATAGTGATAAAATAATTAGAAAGTTGCCCTTTTTTTTTTCTTGTCATATCTTGACCCCTATAACTTTTTGGTATTTATGTGTACGGAGCTGTATGGGGGCTCATTTTTTGCGGGGCGATCTGAAGTTTTTATTGATACCATTCTGGGGTGTGTATGACTTTTCGATCACTTTTTATTTAATTTTTTTTAGAAAAAAAAAAGCGACGAAAAACGGCGAATCGCCATTTGGACGCTTTTTTCCACCACACAATTCGCCGTAAGTATGGGCGTTTTCGGTCACGGTGATACCCATGATGTCTATATTTATGGTTATTTAGGTATTTATTTTTTCATTATACGGAAAGGGGGGTGATTTGAACTTTTATATATTTTTTTTTTTATATATTTTTTAACATTTTTTTTAATTTTTTTCTGACTATTTTAAAGCTCAAATATGAGCGAGGATTACAGTTTTCATATGGTGTACAGACACCCCGATTGGCCACTCACATGATCACGTGTGATCACGGCATCAGAAGGCTCTAGAAGACGCCGCCGATGGCGGTAAGTAGCGGCAAGTCTCTGATGTTAGAAACAGCAGAGACTTGCCGGCCATGACGCCCGCCGCACCCGCGAGCGGGCGTCATGTCCCCGCACCGCACCAGCGCCGTACATGTAAGGCGCTGGTCGGGAAGGGGTTAAATGTCATGGTCACTTTTGACCAAAGCATCTAAGGGGTTTAAACAGACCAGATTGGTGCTTCTGCCTGTCCTGGTAATTAGGAGGAGGAGCACAGCTCTCCATTGGACACTATAACGTGCTTAGACTTGGTCACCATAAAAAGGTGGTGGCTTAGCCCAAGGCCTGTTAGTGACTGCCATAAAAAGGCATGTTGGCAGTCACTAATGAGTTAGCTGTCATATGTGTCATGAATTGAGGCACGCATAGGGAAAAACAAAGGGAACAGGCTGTCATTGTTCATTTTCTGTCTACCTTGTCATAAATGGTGATGTTTATGGTTGAATTTCAGTTAGCACATCCAGAACAAATTTATGTATGATTGAGAACTCAAAACGTGAACAGATTTAACCAGCTTTATTTTGACAACATGTTATGCCAGGGTGATCACTTTAAAGTTTTTGTTGCATTACTGTAACATGATTTTGTTGGATTAATACATTTACATCTGTAAATAGCTGACCATAATTTTAACCCAATGAAATAAAGCATAAAGCAGGAACATGTCCCTTTTTTTTTGCACAGGAAAGAATGTACAGTAATGCATATGTATTCCAATGCATTAGGGTGCAGCCACGCTGTTTCTAAATGCAGTTTTGGAAGCCAAAACTAGGAGTGAATTACAAAACGGAAGATAAGTCATATTTGTCCTTTATATTTTTTCTAATTTTATTATCTACTTCTGATTTCGTCTTCCAAAACTGCATGCAGTAACCTGTCCTCAGGATAAGTCATCAATATCAGATCGGCGGGGGTCCGACACCCGGCACCCCCGCCGATCAGCTGTTTGAAGAGGAGGCATGCGCCATACCAGCGATGTCTCCTCTTCACTGTTTACATGCTGGCTGTAACAGGGGTAGTGGTGAGTAGGTGTAAATACACCTAACCGCCCCATTCATTTCAATGGAAAGGATCGCTCCCATACAAGTCTATAGGAGCGATTCTTCCCATTGAAATGAATGGGGCATCTGGATGAAACAGTGAAGAGGAGGCAGCGCCGGCACGGCACTCGCCTCCTCTTCAAACAGCTGACACCCGACACCCCCGCAGATCTGATATTGATGACCTATCCTGAGGATAGGTCATTGTTAAAGGAGCTATTAATTACTAATATTTTGTGTGATATTAATAATCAATATTCATAAATAGGCGTAACCTGCTCTCGCTAGCTCCGCCTATTTATTTCCTTTACTGAAGTCCGTTCCCTGCACTATGTGTACTGAACTGTACTATGGTGGCTACACAAAATGACAATGTAAATGGTACTTTAAATAATAAAAAGGATTTATTACAAAATACTAAAAGTCTACAGTCTAATTATTTAGACTATATATATATATATATATATATATATATATATATATATATATATATTTATATTGGCATACATAAATATATATACATATAGCCGCACAACAATGCAATAACACAACCTCAGTATAAAAACTCAACTACACTGCACAATCCCACTTAATTCCACCCACAAACTATCTAAACACATACACACTCACACAGAAATACATATAATTACAGAAGTACCCTCCCAAGCCTACTACTAGCTGTCCCTAAAAGTGGTTACAGGGGTTATAGGGGAATGCAAGGGGTTATCTGCAGTGATAAGGCACTGCAGGGATCAGGAGTTTGGGGATAATTAGGGGTAACAGGGAGTTCCATGGGTACTTAGCCAGTCTCTGTTTCTGGAGGGGCTGCTTGGCTTCCTTCCTCTGTGGTGAAAGTTCCCTCTGCTTGTGGTGGTCAAAACTCCTCTGCTTGTGGTGGTCAAAAGCTCCTCTGCTTGTGGTGGTCAAAAGCTCCTCCTAGTCCCCCAAAGGTGTGGACAGTCCATGCTATAAAAACAGGTTTAGCATGTCACCAACTACCTGTTTGGGGTCTACACAAAAGGACACTAGATATCAATCAGGTGTAATAAACCTTCACAATGCAAGGCCTTGGCCTGGAGGAGACCAACACCCGTGTTCATAGCAACCCTTGCTGTGAACAGCTGATACCAGAGGTGTGTGACAAAGGGTAGATGATCTTATCAATCCTCTGTCCTTTGATGTGCCCGAGACTGTCATCAGGGCGGCATCTCCCTCCTGCAAGTGCGCTGGTATGTGCCTCCAGGGGGATGCAGGGTGGAGGGTCAGTTTATATGTATATAGATAAATGCATATAAAACTGGGGCATATATACATGTATCTATATACATTAGGAGCAACTGGGGGCACAATATTATATATATATATATATATATATATATATATATATATATACATCAGAGGGCACCACATATTGGGGCATATCTGGAGACCCACAGATACATATATAGAAGGCCATATATAGATATACATGTATATGCATGCCTAATTAAGGGGGCATGCATGCATATACATATACACACATACATACCAGCACTTCCTTCTACAGTCATCAATAAATTTAACTTGGAGAACCCCTTTAAGTGGTAAAACACTGGGTAACACTGACATGGAAAAGGACCTAGGAATTTTAGTGAAAAGAAAACTAAGCTGTAGAAACCAGTGTCAGACAGCTGCTGCAAAGGCCAATAAGATAATGGGTTGCATCAAAAGGGGCATAGATGCCTGTGAGGAAAACAAAGTCCTGTCACTTGGGTTCAGAGGAGGGCAACTAAAGTAATAACTGGCGTGGGTGGACACAGAAAGATGACTGAGGGGGGATCTAGTAACATGTATAAATACAGGTCAATACAGAGATATCTTCCATCATTTATTTATACCTGGATTGTGACTGTAACAAAATTACATTCTCTGCATCTGGATGAAAGAAGGTTTTTACACAATAGACACATAGAAAAGGATTCTTTACGGTAAGAGCAGTGAGACTAAGGAACTCTTTGCTTGAGGAGGTAGTGACGGTGAATTCACTAAAAGAGTTCAAGAGGGGTCTGGCTGTATTTCTGGAGTGTAATAATATTACAGGTTATAGTTACTAGAGATGGGTCGTTGATCCAGGGAGTATTCTGATTGCCTGATTGAAGTTGGGAAGGGTTTTTTCACCTAAAATGAGGAAAATTGGTTTCTACCTCACGTTTTTTTTTTTGTGCCTTCCTCAGGATCAACTTGCAGGATAACAGGCTTAACTGGATGAAAGATGTCTTTTTTCAGCTTAACAAACTACTGTATGTTACTATGTTTCTATGGAGTAGGAACCCAACTCCAAGCACAGTATAACCACAGTGTGTCACAAAATTCCCAGATCCCGAGTTGATAGCAAAATTTTTTAGCATTCTCTCTGTAAGGGCCATATAAGGACAAATTATTTTTGGGCCAATCACCGGGAAAAAGTGTTCATTGGAATGTTTGTTCCTGATAATTGGCCCAAATAATTGTGTTGCTGATCAGCAGATAAAATGAGCAAATGCTTGCTTTTCTACTGATTTGCATCTTTCATCAGGGTGCAAAATGCAATTATTAGCTGCACATCTCTGTCTACTCAGATAAGTTAATGAGGGAGAAATGACTGCAGTAGCAATTATCCCCCTCACATTCACTTTGCATCGCCCTGTGTAATAGGCCAATACAATGGATGTTTATTCCCCAACAACGCTCATCCTGCCTAAACATTGGCCAGTCTAATAGACCCCTAAAAGTCTATGCATAGCAATCAGTCACTGATAAAATGGCTTCCATGTACATCGGAACTCGGAATGACCAGAGATTTAAATGTAAAAACTTTAAAGTTTTGATGAATGTTTTCTAGCAAAACTATATGTCCATCTGCTCAGCTTCTCCTGCTCTATTACCTGCTGCTTATAGGTTGCACTACATTTCGTGGTGACAAATTATATTTGAATAAAGTCATAAAATATAAAAAGTAAACATACTTGATATCTCCATGATCATAGCAAGTGTATAGTAAAGATAACATGTAAGTTATATAATGAATAGTGTTGAGCGATCATGCTTGGCCGAACTTGCTGTTCGGCCGAGCATGCCTACGCTCGGGTCGGCTCGGTGTTCGGCCGAACACCGAGTGTACTCGAGCGCAATGCTCGAGCCTCTTCCCCGCATGTTTGTTCGCTGCTACGCAGCGAATAAACGTGCGGGAGAGTACTAGCATTCACTGTAATGTTGATTTGTACGCTAATGCTACGCATTGTATGCTAATGCGTACGAATTTGTATGCTAATGCTACGCATTGTATGCTAATGCGCACAAATTTGTATGCTAATGCTACGCATTGTATGCTAATGCATACAAATTTGTATGCTAATGCTACGCATTGTACGCTAATGCGTACAAATTTGTATGCTAATGCGTACAAATTTGTATGCTAATGCTATGCATTGTACGCTAATGCGTACAAATTTGTATGCTAATGATACGCATTGTGCGCTAATTTGTACAAATTCAGTCAATTAGCATACTTTTACGAGTGAAAGTAGTAAAAGAGGAAAAGTCACGATTCTGACCTTTTTCTATTAACCAGACACCCTCCCCTCTTCCGAGCGGGGGGTGCCTGGTTTAGTCCAATTGACTCGGCCAGAGCACCCGAGCATACGAGCACAGAGGTGCTCGCTCAACACTAATAATGAACAATGTTAAAAACTTTAATTTAGAAGTAGTCCAAACCAACCATACAGGAAAACTGTCCAAGAAAAATCTAAGTTTCATACATCAACTGTACCTAAAACAAAAAACAATTATAACTAATTATGGCCCTACAGGCCAAAAATGTATTGGCACCTACCTAGTATGCTCACGGACACGTTTAAGTCTCTTTTCTTCTGACGCTTGTCATAGAACTGGAGCAGAGTCCCAAACTCAGTCGCAATTTGTAATCCACATAGGTAAAATTGTAATCCAAATGGGTAAAAAAAAAACAGCAAAGGTTCCTTAAAAAACCCTCTTTCAAGGGGCTTCCCAAATAACCTGAAAAGGGGGAAAAAGGGATGAGGCGCACGAATGAGCAACTTAATTTCCTGAGTTGCCTCGACATCCGCCCGCGCTGGAGAAAGGGGCGGAACTACCAGGGAGGAGTCTTCATCGCTGAATTGAATTCGTACGCAACAGCGTATAGAGTAACTACCAGGGAAAAGTCTGCATCGCTGAATTGAATTCGTACGCGACAGCGTATAGAGTAACTAAATTATACATAGAATAGCATATAATTTATAGGACAGACTACGTAGCGATCACCTAATATTCGGATTCGATTCGCAGCTGAAAAATCCCAAGATTCGATACGAATCTACGAAGCGGCGAATAGATTCGCTCATCTCTACTTGCCATATTACTGTACATTAATTGACCTTGCAGAAATTAGTGGGACCTTTCTACAATCGAATGTGTATGGTGGAACACTGACTTTGCCCAACAGCAGACATCAGGATAATTTAAGGTCAAGCATGTTGGATTTCTATATGCCTTCATCCTATGTTGTGCCAGCAAATTCACCAATGTCAGATGTGTTCAGTGGCATTTCTCCTAAGCCAAAAATGCATTTTAATGGTGAAATCATGAAAGAAAGCAAATAGTAAGCTTTAGGGCTATATCTACCTTCACATCTAATAATGTATACTATTCCTATGTGTAAGAAAAATCAAAGCAACTTTGCAAATAGCCTTGATTAAAAATATTCTAATATTATGTAGTCCTATTTGTATTTTTTGTAAATTATTATTATTAGGTTAGAAATTTAAATGTCAGTTAGTGTCATGGCAGTGTAAAGTCAGATCAGAGAAATGAAGCATCTTTATGTAACCAAATGTTTTACAAACTTTAAACATAGATTGGTTATTCCATAACATCCCATGACCACTCCCATCTTTCTCTCTGTGCACCATTAACTACTAAACTCAAGTAGATCCATTTCCAAAACTAGAAGGGGAAGATAGTTTGAAAAAGATATAGCTGGTGTGAGAAGGGCATGGTTTGAGAGAACCAATATCTGCCTTTGAATTGGTTAAAATGTGTGTGGTAAGCTTTGGGTGTGTCTCTGGGAACTGAAGGGTTAACCCAGACACATGATAAGCAGGGTTTATAGCCTGTTTTGTCTATGTTAGCCATGTAAAATATGTACTGGGACCTGCTTATACTGGAGTGAGTGAGGTTGGCAATGGGACGCTCACTCCACCCAAGGCTTTGGTCCTGGGATTCCATAGTCCAAAGCTGAGAGTCACATGGTTTGTTAGGGTCTAATTTTAAGCTCAGTGTACAGCTGAGCATTGTGGTCATACCTGGAGAACAGACTGCTGAACAACAAAAGGTATTGCATGTGCCACCCAATACTTGTCATTTGTACCCGTAGCGGGGTAGCTGGTCCCACATATAGTCAGGGAAAGTGTTTTGTAGTAGGTACTGGCTCAGCCAAGCAGGGTTTTGTTTGTCTATTTGTTAAGGCTATGCTTTTCTTTGAATAACTAAATGTGAAATAAAAACACTTAATTTGGACTTTATCCTGTCTGTGTCCCTGCTTCCTGCACAGCTACCAAGTGTCTACCAGAGCGAATCCTCACACTGACCAAACTAAATTTTCTGGATCCACATGTTGCATTCCTTCTAATAGCTTTGGCTGATGTGGACTTAAATGGTCATTGTACTATGACACAACTTTGCATGAATCAATTGTGATTATAAGAAACTTTGTAATGTAAGAAAAAATGCCTTGTTCTAGACTAATCACCTAATTTCCTCCTCCCCTTTTCTAAAATGACATTCTCTCTGAAATTTGTGATACATATGTCTTTTTAAAACCAAGAATGATCACTGAAGGATCACATTACATCATCCTACAAAAGACTATGGAGAGGAGATGGGGAGGACGAGAGAGGAAATACAGAGATACCAGACATCCATTTAGCAGATTCTGTAGCTATGTTAGTGTGTTACTTACCCCAAGTGCTTTATTCACATCACATTGTTCAGTTCTTCTCTATAATGTTCTGTATGGTGCCTCTGTGTGACTCTAAATGAGTGAGTTATAGTTAGTGAGCAGAATCTGGTGTTTCTATATGTATTCTATGGGGAGCGGCTAGTATCCAACCTCCAGCTCAGAAAAAACTGAGAACTAGAGATGGAAAACTGCTAAAAATGCTAGATACAGGTCAGATATAGTGCAGTCACTAATGTATACAAATATGACAGCATATTCTGAAAAGTTATCTGAAACAGCAGTTATGCTTTAACCCATAGGCAGGCATCCAGTGACTGCTGCATTGGATTTGCTAAATTTCACTGAGGGTACTGTTTATTTTATTTATTACATAGGTCCATTTCCATGTAACTTCTCTTTCATGCATTAAGTACATATAAAGGGATTGCTCACCTTTGGTGCCTTTTTATCAGACCCTATCACACCACCAGACCTGCAGAGGGAAGTATACTTACCTGCTCTTTGTCGCTGGGTTTCTGGTTCCTCGGGTCCCCTGTTGCAGCATAGGCACTCCGGTCCCCACTTATAAACTTCTGGCATAGACAGGGGTCACATGTGTCACTGAAACCAATGACTAGCTATAGCAGTGACGTGTCCCCCAAGCAGCATGTGATCCAATGAAAATATACTTGGTGGTAATATCGCTCGCTACTGCAAGCAGTCATTGGCCTCAGCGAGACAAGAGACTCCTGTCCATGCCAGAAATCTGTGCCTGAAGGTGACAAGTAGGGACAGTTGTGGTTGAACTAAGGAGCCCAAAACCAGCAGCAGGGAGAAATTAAGTATGTATGCCTCTTCAGGTCAGGCAGAAAGGGGTTTTCTGAGATTTATTTGTTATCTGGACAGGTCATCAATATCTGATTGGTGGGGGGTCTGACACTTTGGACCCCCAGCAATGAGCTTCTTGAGAAGGTACTGGAGCTCACAGTAGCGTCACAGCCTTCCTGTAGCTTTCCTTAGGCCATGTGATGTCATGCTCATTAGTCACATAACCTAGGAGCAGCTCAGCCCCATTTAAGTGATGTGGCTGAGCTGCAATATCAAGCACAGCCGCTATCAAATGGATGGTGCTGTACTTGATGAGCAGACAGAAGGTTATGATGCTACTGCAAGTGTCAGTGCCTTCTCAAACAGCTGGTTGGCTGTTTATCTCAGAAAGCCCTTTTAAGATTTTCTATCAATATTTGTTTTGTAAAAACTAAAAAAGTATCAATATTTTGTTGTGTTAAAAAAGATATTTTCATCATTTAAGATTCTCCCCAATCAAATGATATGAAGCTTTAAAATTTTACTTTGCTTGTCTTTAGCTCTTGTTTGGAGGGCTGGGCTGAGCTCAGCAGTGGAGCCTGCATTTACAAGTAGCTGCTGTCCAAATGAAATGTAATTTTCTCAGTTCCACTGTAATTATCTAAATGTTTTTAATCAAGAATACCGAATAAGGTCCAAGTCAGAGTAAGTACAGTGCTGATTTCAAATCAGTTTTTAAGAAATTGCACTTGCTTTTTTTTTAAAAATAAGGGAGCATTCCCATAAACAGTTAAAGATGTCTACCTATAGGAGACACAATCTGTGTCTTACTTCTTGCTAACCGTAATGAACAATGGGTGTGACCTCACTGTGCCAACTAACCAAGTGCAAATCAACACTTCCAGACCAGACTTGGTGAAGACATGCAGTGTAGGAGACAGCCCAGGTCACGTGATTCCAGAGAAGCAGGTTAGCTGCCAGCAGAGTAGCATGTGGGTGGCCAGCAATGTGAGTAGAGCTGAAATGTACAAGGTGTGTTGAGGTATGAAGTTTTAGTTGAGGTATAAAGGGGTATTGAAAGTAGGGGAGCCCAAGCTGAACTCTTGCACCAGGACCCATGAGCTTTTAGCTAATCCCCTGCCTTTCCTGGTTACTAGACAGCTCAGGCAAGGAGGTTGAAGTCCAGCTAAATAGGAAGGCTGATCAGCACCTTACTTAACAATTCACTGATCACTAGTCCCAATACCTAAAGGGTGAGCAGAACAATGCCAGCACCTGCCTGCGAAAGCAGGACAGCAGCAGACAAAGAACACTAGCCTAATGCTAACTGAACAATAATATGTTAGTAAAAAGTAAAGGGTAGATGGAAGAGAGTATAGAATACTATTTAGATACATAGACCTGCATAAGAACTGTAGACACAAAATGGTAGGAGACATTTAATCAAGATTATGTCTGACAGATGTGCTTATTCCAAACAGATATACTGTACTAGGACCAAATATATGGCCAAATAACCTATCAATATGCATTTGGTAGATTGAGACAAACCCCGCATGAACCCAGGGAGAGCAAACAAACTCTGTGCAGATGTTGCTATTGATCAGATTCAAACCTAGAATGCCAACCACTAAATCACCATACTTCCCATATTTGGTCATTATTAGAGATGAGCGAACATGCTCGTCAGAGCTTGGTACTCGTTCGAGCATTAGGGTACTCGTAACTGCTCGATGCTCGGACGAGTATCTCGCCATGCTCGAGGAAATGGCAACTTCCGCATCGTGCTTTTTTGGCGCCTAAAAACAAAGCCAATCACAAGCCAGGAGACTCTGCGTACCACCCAGCATCACGTGGGGCCCTTACATGTCGATAGCAGGGGTTGGCTGGCCTGATCAGGTGACCCTGGAATATACTACCGACTGGCCGCGGTGCTCGTCTCAGATGCCGTCTGGATATCGTTAGGGATAGAGCTGCTGCCTTTCAGGGACAGTGTTAGGGCCTGAATTTAGTTCTCAGTTAGGCAGGGATCACCCAACAGCCCTTCTAAGGGCTAGAAGACATTTTATTTATTTTTTTTTTTGTCATTTGGCTGGCTGGCACTAGTAGTGCAGATATCGCCATATCTAACCCTGTTTTTTTTTTTTTTTTTGTTCTATCTCAGTGATACAAATCCATTGCACACAGCACTGTGGAACAATTCTGTGTGTCACAGTTCAGCACTGACTCACTCCAATCCATATATACTGTCCAGGTGACACTTTCTGTACGTCACACAATACAACCAAGTCATTTGCTACCAATATCATCTACCGTTTGATCCAGAAAATTCTCTGTGTGACATTTGTCTGAGTCACAGACTAAATAGCCACCGTTAACAGGGTGTCAGTCAGTTCTACCATATTTCCTGCACGTCACGTTCCCAAAAAAACAAAATATAAAAAAAAAAAAAATTATTATTTCAGTTGTTTTAGCTCAGTGATACAAATCCATTTTACTCAGCTTTGTGTAACCTTTCTGTGTGTCACAGTTCAGCACATTCGCTCATATCCGTATATACTGTCCAGGTGACAACTTTTCTGTACGTCACACAATACAAACAAGTCATTTGCTACCAATATCATCTACCGCTTGATCCAGAAAATTCTCTGTGTGACATTTGTCTGGGTCACAGACTAAATAGCCATCGTTAACAGGATGTCAGTCAGTTCTACCATATTTCCTGCACGTCACGTTCCCAAAAAAACAAAATATAAAAAAAAATATATTATTTCAGTTGTTTTAGCTCAGTGATACAAATCCATTTTACTCAGCTGTGTGTAACCTTTCTGTGTGTCACAGTTCAAACATTCGCTCCCATCCGTATATTACTGTCCAGGTGACACTTTCTGTACGTCACACAATACAACCAAGTCATTTGCTACCAATATCATCTACCGCTTGATCCAGAAAACTCTCTGTGCAACATTTCTCTGGGTCGCAGACTAAATAGCCACCGTTAACAGGGTGTCCAGTCAGGTCTACCATAGTTCCTGCCACGTTACGTTCCAAAAAAACAAAATTGTAAAAAAATATAAAAAACAATATAAAAAAAAAATATTTTTTCAGTTGTTTTAGCTCAGTGATACAAATCCATTTTACTCAGCTTTGTGTAACCTTTCTGTGAGTCACAGTTCAGCACATTCGCTCCCATCCGTATATACTGTCCAGGTGACACTTTCTGTACGTCACACAATACAACCAAGTCATTTGCTACAATATAATCTACCGCTTGATCCAGAAAACTCTCTGTGCGACATTTCTCTGGGTCGCAGACTAAATAGCCACCGTTAACAGGGTGTCAGTCAGTCAGTCCTACCATAGTTCCTGCACGTTACGTTCCCAAAAAAACAAAATTGTAAAAAAAAAATAAAAAATAAAAAAATATAAAAAAATATATATTTTTTCAGTTGTTATAGCTCAGTGATACAAATCCATTTTACTCAGCTTTGTGTAACCTTTCTGTGTGTCACAGTTCAGCACATTCGCTCCCATCCGTATATACTGTCCAGGTGACACTTTCTGTACGTCACTTAATTCTACCAGACTGAACAAGTTTGTGGGTTTCAGTACACCAGGCCCGTTTAATTTTTTTTTTTATATCATACACTTATATACAAACAATGTTGAACCCCAGGGCTAAGGGTCGAGGACGAGGGCGTGGGCATTCAATTACTGCAGGGAGCAGAGTCCGTGGTCCTGGGCAGGGTGAGACAGTACCTGCTGATGAGGGAGCTGTGGAACGCCGCAGAGTTACACTCCCTAGCTTCATGCTCAACTTACAGGGACACGTGGTAGAGGACTGTTGAAACCACAACAGTGCGAACAGCTGATCTCGTGGATTGCGACAATGCTTCAAGTAATTTGTCCACCAGTCAGTCTTCCACGCAGTCCACCCACGTTACCCAAGGGAGCACTCCTTATGGCTCCTCCACCTCAACCTCCTTCCCCCAGTCTGCCCCCTCCCAGGAAAATTTGGAATGTGATCGGCATACTCTCAGGAACTGTTTTCTGGACCCTTCCCAGAGTCACAAACCACTTCTCAGGTTGCTGCTGACCTCGGTTCCCGATGCCCAAGTTTTCCAACTGTCGCAGTCTGTGGGTGATGATGATGACAATGTTGAGTTAGTGGAAGAAGTTTGTAAAGAGATGTCAGACGATGAGGAGACACGGTTGTCACTCAATGAACTAAGGCCGTTCACCACCTCCTGCGGGTCAAACCCCCTGCGTCACTCGCTGCCTCTGCTAGTCAACCCCTTGCCTAGGACCCCGGCACGAGCGTCTCCCGCCGGAAAACCACACCTTCGCCTCAACGATCCTCCACAGTGTCCACCAACGTGTCCGAGCGAAGCGTTCAGCTGTCTTTACAGCAGACGCTGGAGCTCAAGAGGAAATACAGTTCATCCCACCCACATGCCCAAGCCCTCAACATTCACATCTCCAAATTGCTTAGCCTGGAGATGCTGGCCAATAGGCTGGTAGAGAACGAGGCCTTTCGCAATCTCATGGTGGTGGCTGCCCTCGGTATTTCGTCCCCAGCCGCCACTATTTTTCCCGATGTGCCGTCCCAGCCCTACACAGCAGTGTCGGAGAAACATCATCCGTGCCCTGACCAACGGCTGTTTCTGAGAAGGTCCACCTAACCACGGACACGTGGACAAAGTGCTGCCGGGCAGGGACACTATATCTCACTGACGGCACATTGGGTTAACTTGGTGGAGGCTGGGACCGAGAATGATCCCTGGGGCCGCTCATGTACTGCCCACACGAGGATTGCGGGGCCTACCTCGGTCACGGTCTCTCAGACGTACTATGCCTCCTCCTCCTCCGACCCCTCCTCCTCCACCGAATTACCATCCGTGGGCACGGCGCCTTCAGTCGGTAGCTCTAGGCGCAGCAGCAGTGCCGTGGGTAAGCGCCAGCAGGCGGTGCTCAAACTGCTGAGCTTAGGTGACAAAAGGCACACCGCCCAAGAGCTGTTACAGGGCATCACGGCGCAGACCGATGTGTGGCTGGCACCGCTGAACCTCAAGCCAGGCATGGTTGTGTGTGACAACGGGCGTAACCTGGTGGCGGCTCTGCAACTCGGCAGACTGACACATGTGCCATGCCTGGCCCACGTGTTCAATCTAATAGTTCAGCGGTTTCCTCAAGACATACCCCAATCTGTCTGATTTGCTCACCAAGGTGCGCCGCATCTGTGCGCATTTCCGCAAGTTCGAGTCACAGATGCTGCCACTCTCAGGGCAGCGCAGCGCCGCCTACAACTGCCCGCTCACCGACTGTTGTGCGACGTGCCACGAGATGGAATTCCACATTAAACATGTTATCCAGAGTTTACCAGCAGCGCAGAGCTATTGTAGACTGCCAGATGTCATCTTCCACCAGAACTGGTAGTCAGGTCAGTCAGATTCCTCAAGTCCTACAATGAGGAGTGGACGTGGATGTCTGATATCTGCCAGGTGTTGAGCAACTTTGAGGAGTCAACACAGATGGTCAGCGGCGATGCCGCCATTATCACCTCACCATCCCGCTGCTTTGCCTGTTGAAAAACTCACTGCTCAGCATCAAGTCGGATGCTTTGCGCTTGTCACAAGAGACGGTGGAGGAAGATACGTCGCTTGATAGCCAGAGCACCCTCCGGTCTGTTTCTCAGCGCCTATCGGAGGAGGGGGATGAGGATGAGGAGGAAGAGGAGGAGAATGTCGGCGAGACAGTAGAGGGTACCAGTGCTCAGTCCTTAACTCTTGAGCGTGTATGGGCTGAAGAGGAGGACTTGGAGGAGGAGGGGAGGAGGAAATGGAGAGTCAGGTCAGTGAGGAGAGGGAATTCTTGCGTGTTGGGACTCTGGCGCACATGGCAGACTTCATGTTAGGCTGCCTATCCCGTGACCCTCGCGTTAGAAGAATTTTTTCCAAACACCGATTACTGGGTGTTCACTCTCCTGGACCCACGGTACAAGCAGAACCTTTCCACTCTCATCCCTGCAGAGGAAAGGAGTATGAGAGTGAATAGGTATCAACAGGCCCTGGTGCACAAGCTGAAACAATTCTTCCCATCTGACGCCGCTAGCGGCAGAGGGCATGGTTCTGTGGGCCAAGTAGCGGGGGAGAGGAGGCGAGCAGGCAGCTTGTCCAGCACTGGCAGGGGAACGCTCTCCAAGGCCTTTGCCAGTTTTATGTCACCCCAGCAAGACACTGTCACCTGTCCCCAGTCTAGGCAGAGTAGGGGGGAGCTGTACAGAAAGATGGTGAGGGAGTACCTAGCTGACCATACCAACGTCCGTAGCGATCACTCTGCTCCATACAACTACTGGGTTTCAAAGCTGGACACGTGGCCTGAACTGGCGCTGTACGCCTTGGAGGTGCTGGCCTGCCCTGCCGCTAGCGTGCTGTCAGAGCGGGTATTCAGTGCAGCTGGTGGCGTCATCACCGATAAGCGTACACGCCTGTCAACTGACAGCGCTGACAGGCTGACGCTTATTAAAATGAACAAAGCCTGGATTTCACCGGAATTCAAATCTCCTCCGGGGGAAAGCAGCTAAAGATTTAAAATACTTATGTATCCGATTCCTCTTCTCTACTCCTCTTCTCTACTTCCTCCTCCTCTCATATCGTCTTTGCCTAACGCTGACCCAAAAAACGCCATTTTTTAGAGGTCCAACTGGCACTCTTTTAGCACAATTTTTCAGGAGGGCCCCCTACAGGCCCTCTCTTCAACAATTTTCAAGGAGGGCCCCCTACAGGCCCTCTATTCACCTATAGGCCCTCTATTCAAACTATTTTCCAGAGGTCCCCACCTCAGGCCCTCTGTCAAACAATTTTTCAGGAGGGCCCCTACAGGCCTCTGTTCAAACAATTTTTCAAGAGTTCCACCTACAGGCCCTCTATTCAAACAATTTTTCCAGAGGTCCACCTACAGGCCCTCTCTTCAAACAATTTTTCAGGAGGGCCCCCTTCAGGCCCTCTATTCAAACAATTTTTCCAGAGGTCCACCTATAGGCCCTCTGTCCAAACAATTTTAACGGAGGTCCACTACAGGCCCTCTTCCAAACAATTTTTCCGGAGGTCCACCTACAGGCCTCCCTCCAAACAATTGTTCCGGAGTCCACCTACAGGCCCCTCTCCAAACAATTTTTCCGGAGGTCCACCTACAGGCCCTCTCTCAACAATTGACGTCTTTTTTACTATCTTTCTCTCTTCCCAACTATTTTCCGGATAGCTGCCATATACGGTATTAAACTGAGAAGAATACAGAGAACACATGCTACACTTGATCAAGTTCATAATTTACGACTGTACCGGTTGATGCAACAGTTTTCAAAAATCCATTCTGGCTGTTGTCACCACCCACACGCTAGCCCAGGGGGCACTCCTCTGGCTCTTCAGCGAAACCTCTTCCCCCCAGCCTGCCCCCCCATCTACAGGC
>ONZH01025612.1:0-42333 GCA_900303285.1 Rhinella marina
TGCTCCCTCATCAGCAGGTACTGTCTCACCCCTGCCCCGGACCACGTCCTCTGCCCCCTGCAGTAATTGAATGCCCACACCCTCGACCCTTAGCTCGACCCCTGGGGTTCAACATTTTCTGTATATAAGTGTATTATATATACCAAAAAAAAAAATTTTGCCTGCTGTACTGAAACCCACAAAATTGTTCAATCTGAACAAGTTAATATATAGGTGGATAAGTTAGAGCAAAATTACGTATTTTATTACGTACCGTGCAGTATGGATTAATTACACTGAAACTATTAGATTAGGCATATAGATTAAGTGCAACCCAGACAAATGTCGCACAGAGATTTTTCCAAATTAGCTGTATCAGTGAGAGCAAAAGACCGTATTTGATTGCGTGACGTACAGTATGAGTCACCGGGACAGATAATACGGATTGCAGTTTGTGGTGACTGGACAGCTGAACTGTGACACACAGAATGGTTCCACACAGCTGTATGAAATGGATTTGTATCACTGAGATTTAAAAAAAAAAAAATATATATATATATATAATATATATTTTTTTTTTTTTTTTTACGTGACGTGCAGAATATATCAGAGAGCAAACTCAGCCCCTGCTGACTGTGGATATTTTCACTGCAACCCAGAAAAATGTCGCACAGAGATTTTTCTAATGTAGCTGTATCAGTGAGAGCAAAAGACCGTATTTGATTACGTGACGTACAGTATGGGTCACCGGGACAGAAAATACGGATTGTGGTTTGTTGTGACTGGACAGCTGAACTGTGACACACAGAATGGTTCCACATAGCTGTATGAAAAGGATTTGTATCACTGAGATTAAAAAAAAAAAAAGTTTTTTTTTTTTTGTCATCTGGACAGTATGGGTCACCTGGACAGAAAATATGGATTGTGGTTTGTGGTGACTGGACAGTTGAACTGTGACACACAGAATGGTTCCACACAGCTGTATGAAATGGATTTGTATCACTGAGATTAAAAAAAACAAACAAAAAACAATATATATATATATTTTTTTACGTGACGTGCAGAATATATCAGAGAGCAAAATCAGCCCCTGCTGACTGTGGATATTTTCACTGCAACCCAGAAAAATGGCGCACTCAGATTTTTCTAATTTAGCTGTATCAGTGAGAGCAAAAGACTGTATTTGATTACGTGACGTACAGTATGGGTCACCTGGACAGAAAATACGGATTGTGGTTTGTCGTGACTGGACAGCTGAACTGTGACACACAGAATGGTTCCACACAGCTGTATGAAAAGGATTTGTATCACTGAGAGCAAACAAAAGGATTTTGTACTGTGACTTCCACCATCTATCAGTTAGACAGAAAAAAAATCTTCTGCAGACTGTGCCTATTTCAATGAAACACAAAATAAATTGCCCCACTTAGCTGTTTGAAATGGATGTGTGTCACTGAGAGCCAAAAAATAAACTTTTTCCAGTCTCCCTGCAAAATGCTGCAAATATGGCGGTAGCTGCACTACTAGTGCCAGCAAGCCCAGCCACAAGCAGATAAAAAAAAGGGTAGCCCTTGTAGCCCTAACAAGGGCTGTTGGGTTCTTTTAGAATCACTCCTGCCTAACACAAATCTAGTAGAACACACTAACACTCTCCCTGTATCACACTGCAGATCTGTCCCTAACGGCATCCAGGCAGCGAGTGAGCCAAGCACCGCGGGCAGTCACTAGTATATTCCAGGGTCACCTGATCAGGCCAGCCAACCCCTGCTATCGACATGTAAGGGCCCCACGTGATGCTGGGTGTACCACAGAGTCTCCTGGCTTGTGATTGGCTGAGTTTATAGCCGCCAAAAATTCAAAAGGCAGGAGATGCCATTTGCTTGAGCATGGTGAGATACTCGTCCGAGTAGTGAGCACTTACGAGTACCCTAATACTCGAACGAGTATCAAGATCGGACGAGTATGCTCGCTCATCTCTATTCTATTGCAAAAGCACTGAAAAATCGCACTGTGCATGTGTGTGAATAAAGTGCTTAGCAGCATTGGAGACATTGGACAGTGTAGCATTGTCTATGTAATTGAAGTGCTCTAAGATACGTGTTTTAAATTTCTTGGTGGTGCTACCAACATAAGATAGATTACACTCGAATGCACCGAATCACATAGACTACATTTTCAGAATTGCAGTTCAAATACTGATGTATATTAAAGGTATATGTACCCGCTGAATCCTGAAAGTTTTTCATGGGAATTGCATATCTACATGTTTTGCAAGGGTTCGATCCACATCTATAAAAACCCTGGTGATCTAACCACGTACTTTTATTTTTGGAACCAGTCTGGGAAAAATATGAGGGTGACAAAATGTTCCCCAAAGTGCGAGAACGGCGAGAGACCACCCTGCACCCTTCATTTAGGATGTAGGCAAGCCTGTCGTGGTCAAACAAAACAGGCAGAAACTTCTCTACTGCTCTCTTTATTTCAGAAAATTGGCGACTATACGTTAAAACAACAGTAGGTATATTGTGTCCGTTTGCCTTATTCTTTTCTCTGGTATTTTTTTTTTTTTTTTTATGTTATGTTTATGTTTATCAAAGAGCAAGGAGTATTTATCCTTGTTATAAGCAATAGTTGCGGCTCTCTGTAGCATCCACAGAGGATAATCCCCTGCCAAAAACCGTGAAAAAAGCTGATCTACCTCTTTTTTAAAAAAAACATCAGTGCTACAATTGTGGCATGCGCGGATCATTTCACCTACTAGTATAGACTTGATTGTGTGTAGCGGATGATGACTATTCGCCCGCAACATGGTGTTACCCGCAATTGGTTTCCGATATGTAGATGTTTGTATTATTTGACCAGGAATACCCGTCAAAGTAATATCCAAAAAGTTAATACAAATTGGATGAGAAAAAAAATTAAATCTCAACTTAAAAGGGTTAGGATTAGAGATGAGCGAGCAGTGCTCGTTACGAGCACTGTAAAGCTCGGGTCCCGTGTGAAATGCCCGCAGGCATTGCGGATCCGTCCTCATCTGCATGTAAGTCAATGAGGACAGATCGTTTGGTATGACACTCATACCAAAAGGTTCCGTCCTCACCCGTCTTAAAGTCAGTGGGGACGGAACCGTTTGGTATGAGTGTGATACCAAACGATCCGTCCTCATTGACTTACATGCAGATGAGGACGGATCCGCAATGCCTGCGGGCATTTCACCCGGGACCCGAGCGTTACAGTGCTCGTAACGAGCACTGCTCGCTCATCTCTAGTTAGGATTGATGTAATCCACGAACATTGGTATGGCAGACACATCGCCCTCCCATATAAACAGCAGGTCATCGATGTATCTGCCATACCAATGCAAGAAACCCAAAAAAGGATTATCCACTGCAAACAAAAATCTTTCTTCCCAATAAGACATTACCAAATTTGCTATCTCATCATCTCTTTTTTGACTTTGTGTTGAGGAACAGTGATTTGTCTTTGATCTAGTTTTTACAAGCAGGTCTCCTCCTACACTAACCTCTTATAAGGATGGCAGAGTCAGGCCACTAGAGGTGTTACTAAAGCAACCATGGATGGAATTATACAATGAAAACCTATGCAAAAACAATGAAACCTTTTTCTCCAGGATACAATAGAGCATTTATCTCACAGCCTTCTGATATTCTTATTAATGATGTACCAAATGGTTTACAGTATGAAACAGCATTGTAAAGAACTACTGAGCATGTGTAGTATACCATTTAAAGGTGTAAAGAAAATACAAATTTGGTTAACATTTTCAGAACCGGACCATTTTCCATTTTAGGCTCACCAGGATAGAGATATGAATAAAAGGTGCTCACACCCTAGACTTAACCCAGGAGTCTTTTTTAAAAATATCAATAAATCTGCTATATGGGTAGGCACACTTTCATTTGGTTATATGGTGTTTTGTTGGTTATAGAGAATAGAATAAATTCACACGTTATTCTCTTAATATATATGATATATAGGTATAGATATGAGATATATTCATTCAGAATAGTGAATATAACACATCACATATCCAACACATCAATTTCTATATGTACATATCTTTGTGACAACAGTAATGAATGCAATTATACCAATGTTATACTATATTACCAATATAGACATACAAACTAAACAGACAGCAAGCAAATTGACATAAAACAAATACAACAATAAATTAGAGATAAATAACTGGAGGCAATAATGTACAACTAAAAATAAGACGCAGACATGAGGCATCAATCAACAAAAAGTAATAATACACACAAACAAAAATACTTACCTGTGTACATCTTGTGCAGAAATAGAAAATATGTGGTCCTTTCTTGAGAGAAGAACCATCATCATCTAGAAGAACTAGAAAATAAATAAATCATACAAAGAAGAGATGGACAAACATATCACATATTATTACAACATAATTACGTAAATTACGTATCCCCTTGAGGAAGCATTAGCGAAACGTACGTCGGGGTTGGAGGTCCACACTGGTCTGTATTAGATCTTACTATCTGTTTAATGCCATTGTACTCTGTTATATGTGCTGCATTTTAGTATTCCAGTTTGCACAAAGCACTTTATTACTTACTGTGATTATAATATTTTGTCTGCACTAATGTTGAGTACTTAGTTGCAATCATTATCACTTTGGTGTGCTCCTCTTGTTTCTGTATATGTAGTTACCACCATTGTTTTTAATCTTGTGTATATTATCTTGATGTAACAATAAAGTGAATATTATTTATAAAAGGTGTACTTTTTTGGTATTGATTGGATGAGGCTTTTAGCTACACCGATTTGACCAGTTTTTCAGTACTTTCTTGGTTGCCTCTCAATTTTTTGTATTAACATAATTACGTAATTTCAAATAACCATCTTTGATTTGATATGAGTGTAGACATAACCTAATGCTACTCACCATCAGAAATTATACATATCCCATAGAGTACTCCTCATATATCATATATGTGACATTATATACATACAGAGGATGCCCCATATACACAATACATACCTTTACTATAATTTTGAAGTATGCTACACCCCTTATGTGTTGATATTCTTTTAAGAAGCAATATACTAATTTTAGTTTATCATATTTTATCTGATTATTATACTTATACACAATTCTTTTTAAAGGTAATAAAATTAATGTTTAAAATATATAGGGACTATACCCAAAACACTGAGACACTATGAAAAGTTCTGTTATATATATGTATATTTTCACTTTGAAACATGTCTCCCATATAACAAGGGGTTAAATGAATGAGTAATTAAATCCTCTTATGTGATCAATTAACTAATTATTCAATTGTAGAACTCTTTAAAAATACAAGGAACAAGCGGGTCTCTTCACCATTGAAAAAAAGGGGCAGGATAGACCCCCGAAACTCGTCTGGTACAGAGAGACCACGCCATTAAGGATTTTTCCAACCAACAGACGTCTGAAAGGAATTTTGGCCATAAAAGAAACAGCATATTATCACCTTGATACAAAGTTACAAGATTAGCTACAGCACAAGACACATTGAATACTGTCCTACATCAGCGCTTACTACTACATATCAGCGTTCATTCAAGCCGAGCAGGAACCCACGTGGGACGCCACGTAGGACGCTGCCTGCACGCTGAAAAGCGCGCGCATTCAGCTCCTCTGTGCCGCCGGATCGCAGGGACACAGGTGGATTTGCCTATACCACAGGACCGGAGACATCTACGCAGCGCGCTCAGAGAGGGTAAAGTAACCCATATCAAGTAAGACTATATTGTAACCATCCCAATTAAAGGGTGCCTGTCAACCTTATATATAGACACTAAGGAATATATAATAAAGTAATATATAACAGGCTAAAAGCTGTTTCATCTAAAGACCAGCACGCTATATAAGGACAAAAAGACAAAAAACAAACACCTTGATAAACATATATAGCAGATATACTGGACATCTAAAGGACCATCTACTAAGTTATTGGGACTCTATATACTTGCCCTATCATTTTAACAACCCTTATATATTTTTCTCACATTTTTTTCATATATTTAATTATATTTTTATATTTTCATTTTTATTTTTATCTTTTATTTTTTCACTTTTAATAAAACTGGGCCCAGATACCTTTAGTACAATTTTATTACTTGTAACTACATTTGGAATAAAGGTTATAATATTTTTATAAGTATAGCATTGGTATAATTGCATTCATTACTGTTGTCACAAAGATATGTACATATAGAAATTGATGTGTTGGATATGTGATGTGTTATATTCACTATTCTGAATGAATATATCTCATATCTACACCTATATATCATATATATTAAGAGAATAACGTGTGAATTTAATCTATAGTTCTCTATAACCAACAAAACACCATATAACCAAATGAAAGTGTGCCTACCCATATAGCAGATTTATTGACATTTTCCATTTTAGTTTTTTACTTCTTGCCTTCCCAGAGCCATACATTTTTTATATTTTTTCCATTAACATAGCCATATGAGGACTTTTTTGCTGGACAAGTTGTACTTTCTAATGACAGCATTTACTATTGCATACAATGCATTGGGAAGCCAGAAAAAAAAAACAAATGAGGTGAAAAAAAAATCACAATTCCACCACAGTTTTATGAGG
Organism: Rhinella marina; assembly: GCA_900303285.1. Lineage (NCBI taxonomy): Eukaryota > Metazoa > Chordata > Amphibia > Anura > Bufonidae > Rhinella > Rhinella marina. The sequence continues at coordinate 6,632 of ONZH01025612.1, forward strand.
TTTGTTTTTGAGGTGTTCCTTATGTGGTAAAACCGGCCTGTTACATTTATTCACCTGGTCAGTATGATTACAAAAAAAATACTGCATTTATCACATTTATATAGTTTTTCTTGTGTTTAAAAAAAATATAAAAATTTCTTTGCATCACCATATGCTGATCAGCATAATTTTTTAAATTTATGTCTACAGAGCTGTATCAGAGCTCATTTTTTGGAGTTTTTATTCATACCATTTTGGAGTGCATATTACTTTTTGATCACTGACATGAAGTGACATAAAAATTAAGAATCTCAGAGTTTATTTTTTTTCCCATTACTCCATTTCACCTTATGTGATACATATTTTTATATTTTAATAGTACAGGTATTTTAAAACATGATGATGCCTATGGTGTTTAATTTTTTATTTTTATTTTAATTTGGGGGAGAAGAGGGTTAATTTGAGTTTTCATATTTTTTTAAAATTTTTTTCTTCAATTTCTAAAAGTTCCCTTGGGGAACTTGAACATGCGATCATCAGGTCGCTTCTCTCATAGGCTCCAATGGATTAGCATTGGAGTCTATGAACATTTCCTTATGTTCCTATGAAGCCCTGCCACAGGGTTTCCATAAGTACAAAATGGCAGCAGCCTTGGGTTTTTTCAGGTGGACTGAGGCTGGAGGAATGAACTGCTCCCCCAATCACCACTACGGATAGCCATTCCAGCCCTGGAAGTACTGAGCTTCAGGGTTTTTAGTTTTCAGATGCCATGGTCACATTTGACTTTGGCTTTGCGGCAAATCAAATTTCCCTGAAATTCAGATTGAAGTCCACTTTATGAACTTTGATTCACTCAACACTAGTAATAATCAATGTAATATTGTGACATGCCAACAATTCTCTGGATAGGCTGCAATTCACATCGCAACCATTGGTTGACCACACATAGACAAATATATATAGCATATATATCTCCTAACAGATTAGCCCAAAATCATTTTCTTTTCAAGGCTGGACATCACAGGATATGTTAAGCCAAGAAGAAAGGTAAGGAGGGACAGATCTGTAATCATATTTATGGAGGACTTGTCATAAATATTCCACACTGCATTGCACTTAAAGGGATTATCTAGTGCGATTTTTTTTTTTAAAAAGGTCTCAGAGAGAATTAAAAAATAATTCATTCACTTCTATAGACCACCAGTAATTTTACCACTTGCATCTTCTCTACCAATGGCCAAATCACCAATCATTTACAAGTGATTTCACGTCTTGGGAGTGGGGTGCTATTTTCCTTAAAAAATACCTTGTCCTGGTCCTGTCACTACTGCACCTATTGCAGTACTTATCTGGATATCCTATCTCAAAACACAGCCATCAGTGGCTATAGCCAGTGAATTTCACTGAGATAATGTTTCCTTCATGTTGAGACAGGACTAGGAAGTAGAGAAGGGACATAACAGGCATTGGAAAGGAAGTAGTGGGGATTGGTTAGCGTCACTTCCCTTATTTTTTTAACCCACTCTGAGATTGTTTCCAAAACTATTTTCTTGCTAGAAAAACCCTCAAAGGCATTTGTACAATTGAAACTACTGCTCAAGCAGTATGTCTACCAGGAAATATGTACAGAGGAATATTATTAATGTTTTTAAAAAATATTGATAGGGCTCATTTAGCTAAAGGTGTTAAACTATAATAAAATAATGAAATAAGTCTAAATGCAGTATGATATTAAAGATGTGAGAAAAAGTCACTGATTCATTTCTGACTACATCTCGGCTTCCAAGTGCAACCATTCTGTCTAATATTTATGTATTACATGTTGTTGTTGTTCTTAGAAGTTCATTGTACAGAACCATCATTAACTATGATGCAAACACCACTGTTTCCATGGTAACTCTGTTCACTACAGAACATAGTAGAGCAATTTCGGAGACATTTGTCCATTTGATTAATTATGTCTTTGTGCTGAAGGCGGCTTGGCTTGATTGTCTCATCATGTATTAGGAAAGCTAATGCTCTGACAAATGGGGCTATTGTTTTGGGTCTATTCATCTTGGTGCATCCCTATGAGCTGATAGACATTTCAGCAAAATGACTGTCCTTTAATGAGCTGCATCCTGTCAAAAATGTTTAAGGCTTCATGCTAAGCACAGACCACTGTCATGACAGCTTTAGTTATGACAATGAGTAGGATGTCCATAAATGATTCTATTCAAGTAGCAACCATGTTTCATGGCTATGGATTTAAAATGAATTTAAATTATGTTCTGTATTGGACATGAAGGAAACATGTCTATAAAAAGTTGGATAATCTGTTATATTCTACATAGTGTAGGAAAGCAGATATATTTTCATGTGCTTATATATATATATGGTGAACAGTCTGTTCTACGCCCTTACTGTTGGAAATTTCAATTTGAAATGCCTCCGATTTTCATGGAAAGTAACAATTACTCATAATAGTACATGTTTACCACATGACAAGAGTCAATTTAATAAATATGCATAAAAGACCTAACCATGAAATCTTAGAAGTCAATCAATAATATTTTGCCTGACCTTTTGTCTAAACATAGTCCAATAACTATGCTGTGTTTTTAACAATCACAGATGGAGTCTTGCACCCTGTAGCTACCAACAGCCACATTTAATCAGTTAATAACTAGGGATTACACTAAATTCAAATTAATTTGTATTAGTATGGAATTTTTGTTGAATGTTTTTTATATTAATTTACATGTTGTCTAGACATCACATCATATTGCTTCTTTGTTTTGCCCATTCACTAATTAGAACATTTAAAGATAATGAAATGCCAACTCATTCACTGACAAAGCAGAAGAGGATAAAAAGTTACTAGCTATGAATCTCACTTTTCTGATCAACTTCTGCAGTGGAGCTTTTTCTTTCTAGATGAAGAATGATACTGTTATAAACTGGAGGTAGTGTCATCCGTCAAATATTTTTTGGCTCATAGATAGGCGTGAGCTTTAAAGCTAAATTGATAGGATGATATTCTGTTCACTGAATCCTCTTTCTTTATTCTTTGTTGTAGGGAAATTTAAAATATTTTATATATTTGGTCTTATTTGGTTTAATAAAATTTAATTTTGTTGGTATTTAAAAATGTAAAATACATTTATTTGACTGCAGTCTCAAATTCTGATTTTGGAATGGCCTTACATAAAAAATAGACAATTAAGTTGAGAAAACTTCGCACTTATTAGTCGAAATAGGTGAATTTTGTAATTCTGTTTAGTAAACTAGATTTTACTGCATGTAGTTTTTGCCCCATTGACACTGAGTTTCCAAAACTGGTTTAAATGACAACTTAAATCTATGCCAACTAAGAGCTGGAAAAATAATAAGTAAGAATACATCAGTATATACAGATAAGGAAGTACCCATAATACTTTAGTATCTATTGTTGAAAGCTAACTAAACTTTTATTTAACCACTTCAGATCTGGGCCATTTACCCCCTTCCTGACCAGGCCTAATTTTGCAAATCTGACATGTGTCACTTCATGTGGTAATAACTTTGGAACGCTTTTACTTATCCAAGCGATTCTGAGATTGTTTTCTTGTGACACATTGTAATTTAAGTTAATGGTAAATTTGAGTCGCTAAGTTTTAATTTTATTTATAAAAAAAATCCAAAAGTTAATGAAAATTTGAAAAAAATCAGTTTTCTAAATTTGAATCTCTCTGCTTTTAAGACAGATAGTGATACCCCATAAAATGCTTTTTAATTTACATTCCCCATATGTCTACTTTATGTATGTCTACATTTTGATAGTGTCATTTTATTTTTTTAGGACAGTGGAAGGTTTAGAATTTTAGACGCAATTTTTGCAAATTTGCAAAATCAACCTTTTAAAGGACCAGTTCAGTTTTGAAGTCACTTTGTGGGCTTATATAATAGAAACCACCCATAAATTACCCCATTTTAGAAACTACACCCCTCAAACTATTTAAAACTGGTTTTAGAAATGTTGTTAACCCTTTATTTCACAGGAATTAAAGCAAAATACATGTGAAATTTCAAAATTTCACTTTTTTTTGGAGATTTTCCATTTTAATCATTTTTTTCCTGTAACACATCAAGGGTTAACAACAAAACAAAACTCAATATTTATTACCCCGATTCTGCAGTTTGCAGAAACACCCCACATGTGGTCGTAAACTGTTATTTGGGGATGCATCAGGGCTCAGAAGGGGAGGAGCAGCATCTGCATTTTCTAACATGGAATTTTCTGTCATGGTTTTAGGAGCGATAACTTTTTAATGTCTTTGTGGACTGAGCTGCGTGAGGGCTTATTTTTTGCGAGACAAGCTCTGCTTTTTATTGGCACCATTTTGGGGTACATCCGGCTTTCTAATCACTTTTTAATCTAATTTTTGGGAGGTTAACTAGAAAAAAAGCAGTTTAGGGGCATTTTTCTATATTTTTTTTTACACCATTCACTTGTGATATTTTTGTAAAACCAGTTGTTACGGATGCAACGATACCAAATATGTCTATGTTTTATTTTATTTTTTTTACGTTTTTTACAATAAGAGCATTTTTAGAAAAAAAATCATGTTTTTGTGTTGCAATTTTTTAAGAGCCTTTTTTTTCATTTTTCGGGCTATGATCTTGTGTGGGGGCTCATTTTTTGCGGTGAGGTGACGTTTTTATTGCTACCATTTTGGGATGAATACGACTTTTTGATTGTTTGATATTATGTTTTTTGGTAGGCGAGGCAACAAAAAAAAGCTGTTTTGGCATAATCTTTATTCGATTTTTTTACGCAGTTCACTTGATGTTTATTTCCTATGGGCAGACGGGAAGTGGTTAAAGAAGTTGTCCAAGTTTTTTTTTTGTTTTGTTCTTTGTATGTTTCTAACTAATCAAATGTAAGGGGTTTACAATTCACTTACTTCATCTACAGTGCCCCTGTTCTCCTAGTTAGCTGAGCATCACATTACCTATGATGTCAGCTTCTCTCCCTGCTCTTTAAATGCTTTGTACAAAAAGCTGAGGGAGCAGAAGGGAGCAGGTCTGTCTCTGTGCATGGAATCTCACTATTGGCAGTGCTGATTGGAGTGACAAGCCACGTCCCCTGCACTGAGATGTCTGCCCTGTGTCTCCCTTCCCACTGGATTCTTCAGCAAAGCTTAACCCTTTCTAACATCAGCAACACAGAGTCAGGGTTGGAGGCTCTGCCTCAGATACTGAGCAGCTGCAGGGCATCCTCTTCTCCCAAGTGAGCAGGCACTGAAGAGACAAATGCTGTGCACATGTTTTTCCTTCCTCACCCTGCAAACACAAAGCTGACAGACTGGAGGAGTTATCTTGTTAGTTTATGTATATATTGCTGAGGAGTTAACTTGCTTAGCTTATGTATATATTGCTGACCATCAGATTTACAGTGCATTTTTTAACATAACTCAGACAAACTCTTTTAGCATCTGCGACTTTTCCCCGCTCATGCTACTTTTCCAGAGTGTTGAGAAAAGGGTGTATGACATGGGTGGGGAAGCCGGTGGCCAGCAGGCACGGCTCATTTATAATTTCCCATGCCAGTTTTGGCAGGGAAAATGTCTTCAATCTATGCCAGCAAGGCACAGAGGGACTGGCATGGAAAACTCTGGTCTTAATAAATACCCCTTAATTTTTTCTAGATTTATTTTTGTTCAGTAACAGAATGACTGTGTATACTGTTGAAGCAATGAAAGACTCTTGGAACCATGCCAAACATGATAGAGGATCGATACAGGTTTGGGAATATCTAACAATAAAACTGTTTATTTGTTTTTCATTGAGGTCTTCATGAAGTCTGCTAAGAACTGACATATTTTAATAGATCATGCAATATCCAGACCTCATCATTTTGGAATATGTTTGTGTCACTAAATATATGTGATGAACAAATCGGTTTGTCCTGCTGTGGATGAACCCGAATCTTTAATCATATTACCTTTACTGTTTTTGAGGGACTGTCTTTATAATGCTGTTAAAATGTATTATTTCTGATGAGGCAGATTAATATGGCCACCTGTCTGGTAAGATCATTTTAATCTTGCACATGTGCCCTTACTGGGAGTTGCTGCTAGACATGAGCAAATTTCTCAAAAATTCGATTTGGTCGGTTCGTCGAATTTTCCAAAAAGATTTGATTCGATCCAAATTTATTCGTGGCAAATCATGTTAAAAAACAGCCATTTCATGGCTGAAGAGAGCCTGTGTAGTGGTGTAGAACATTGTGCCTTGCAATAACACGCATAGGAAGCACACTGTGCTAGTGAAACAGTGATGTGTCAGTATGACATGCAGATGATAGGTGTTACTGTTAGAATCACTTCACACTTCACTTATTTGGTCAGTTATGGGACCAAAACTGACCAAATAAATCAAGTGTGAACTCAGCCTTACAGGTCAATATTAACGTCAAGAAGAAGCCAACTCCTTTTACACCGTTGTAAGCTGATTCCACATAGATTTCTACAGAACTTGTTCTGTTATATGCTGTAACAAGTAGCCATGACTGAGTAGTGAGGTGGCAGCAGCATGGGGAGTCAACACAGTGACCCAGTCACAGAGTGGTGAGGGTGGGAATCACATGAGGAATCGCATGAGGAGTCAACACAGTCAAAGAGTGGTGAGGGTGGGAATTGCATAAGGAATTGTATGAGGAATAGCATGAGTTGTCGACATAGTGGCCCAGTCAGAGTGGTGAGGGTGGGAATCGCATGAGGAATCGCATGAGTTGTTGACATAGTCGCCCAGTCACAGAGTGGTGAGGGTGGTAATCGCATGAGGAATTGCATGAGTCATCAACACAATGACCCAGCCACAGAGTGGTGAGGGTGAGAATCGCATGAGGAATTGCATGAGTTGTCAACATAGTGGCCCAGTCACAGAGTGGTGAGGGTGGGAATCGCATGAGGAATTACATGCGTCATCAACACAATGACCCAGTCACAGAGCGGTGAGGGTGGGAATCACATGAGGAATCGCATGAGTTGTCGACATAGTCGCCCAGTCACAGAGTGATGAGGGTGGGAATCGCATGAGGTATTACATGAGTCATCAACACAATGACCCAGTCACAGAGTGGTGAGGGTGAGAATCGCATGAGGAATTGCATGAGTTGTCGACATAGTGGCCCTGTCACAGAGTGGTGAGGGTGGGAATCGCATGAGGAATCGCATGAGTTGTCGACATAGTGGCCCAGTCACAGAGTGGTGAGGGTGGGAATCGCATGATGAATTGCATGAGTCGTCAACACCGTGGCCCAGTCACAGAGTGAGCCATGCTGATCATCTTCCGGTGGCTTGATGAAAAATTCCCACACCGCCAAGTATAGCATTTTCCCCCACCACTCTGTGCTGCCTGCCTGCTACCGCTGCCTCCATGAACCCATGCACCACTAGCAGGCAGGCGTAGCAGGCAGTCTACCCCAGGCAAATTTGGCTACAGATCTCACTCTGCTGCCACCCTTCTGACTCACAGCCACGCTATCACCCTGCTGGCTCAGCCACTTCCACCCTATTCTGATGATAATGAAGCCCCCTCTTCACCCGACTCGCATGTGTGATCGGCCACATCATCATTCATCACTGTCTACACGTCATTGATGTCATCCTCACCAGTCTCAGGGGCACATGCCTGAATGCTCGCAATACCAGCTCACACGCGACTATCATTATACACTCCCATATTGGTCCTTGCGCTCTATCTATACTGTGGATAAGGCCTCCCTATCCTGTCCCTACACTTTGAATGATCTTTCCCTGAACTTTCCTCCAATAAAGTCTTTCCTAACACTGTCCCTGGTGTCTGTCATGTCTCTTACTGCTTTAAGAAAGCATAACACGGTTGGCTGACAAGCCACTAAACCCCTATCTTGCCCCTGGCCAGGGGAAAGATAGGGTTTTAGTGGCATGTCAGCCAACCGTGTTATGTTTTCAATACATTTACCCCTTCCCCTGACTGGGTCTTTTTCTTTTTGTATTCACTGCTTTAAGTACACTGGAAAATGGCAGAATCCAAAATGGCTGAGGCTGTTTATAGGGTTTTGACATCACAGGGGCTGGCTGGCTGGCTGCTGATTGACTGCATGCATGGCATTGTGGGTGATCCCTCATTCCCAGAGTTCTTAGCTCCATGTTCTAACATGTGCAGCAGCCATTTTAGGAAAAATCGTGATTCGTTACCACAAAGCTTGACACTTATTAGTCGAAATAGGTGAATTTTGTAAACTAGGTTTTACTACATGTAGTTTTTGCCTCATTGACATTGAGTTTCCAAAACTGGTTTAAATGACAACTTAAATCTATGCCAGCTAAGAGCTGGAAAAAAAAAGGAAGAATACATCAGTACATCACTCATCTCTAGTTGTTGTGTATGCACTAATATACTTCATTACAAATCCTAACCCATATTCGTTATCATTGTGACACGTGACACAAATCAAAGGGTTTGGATTCATAATGAACTATAATCGTCCATGCGCCACTACTCACATTAATAGTGCATGCACGAGAATAAGATGGTCTTGTGAGACCGGCAGCCATCTTAATCTGTCCTCATCTGAAAAAATGAATTTTAACAGCCCGATACAGACAGTACCTCGCCCACAGAAAAGATAACCTTGCTTGACTACATCCTTTTATATAAGCTTTCCAAGGTGCTAGCCAAGGTGCTGAACTTTTCACTGACAGTTATTCTTACTGCATAGTGTTTTAATATCTTGTAAACCCAAACTATAATCTGCACTGTACATTTCCATAAGAAGTGAGTTTGTCATTTGATACTACTACCCCCCGACACAAAAGAAGCAAGAAACCGGTTATCTCATCTACGTATACAAGCATAGCTATTGGTTTTCGTAGCTACGTTTATTAGTTTGATTTCAAATATGAAGCATTTTTCATACCTGCTTCAAATATTAAGCACAAGCCATTAATACAATACTGATTGCTATTTGCAAATCTCATTTACTAAGTAGATTGCATTATTTGTTCACTTATTAAAGCTTATGCACTGCAAACATATCTTAAAATGCATAGTTTGTAATAAAATGAAGATGAGAAATAATTTCAATGCTGCTTCACTGCCTTTCAAAAAGGACACAGTATGACACAGCATTCATGCTACACATTCAATTGCTGTAATGCAGCAGGAGAAAAAGGTTACAAATGCCCTTCAGCATAAACTTTAAGGGGAGGGAGAATGTTTTTCTTTCATCTTTTCTGTAAGACGTCTAAGTACTTTATCGCTTTCCCATAGCTGTCAATGTCAACTTTGATCAATTGTATATTACCTTGACACACGGATAATCTAGCCAAGATCCTTGAAACCTTTGTGTGTATGCTGTCATTTTCAATAAAGAGTCAGTACTGGGTTCTTACATTCTTAACAATTTCTAGCTGAGCTGAGGAACAAATTGGAAATTGTTTAGATATAAAATATCATCAAATGTTTTATCCTTATGACTGTGTGAAAATAATTGTCACAATCAAAAATGATCTAAAGTATTATTATTAGAATTTTCTGATGTTCTCTCACATTTGGAATTAAATGAATAAATGCATATACCAGTGAGCAACCAAGCCTTAATTCTGCATACACAGCAATTCTCAGTTATGGCCTAGAGCAAATATTAGCTCTACGGAGCTCAAAAGCCAAACTGAAGGAAATTCAAGACAAAATGTATCTACAATATATAGCATTTATTTTACAATAAATTCATATTCAAGTTTAATAAGATAGAACGTAGAATTTATTTGCATGTGATTGCAACTGGTACAATAGGTGGAAATAAAATAACTGGTATTTTTAATTAAATTGAAACTCCAGTCAATAATGAATAAAACGTTTGTTTTCTTTTACAGTATTATTTTGATATTTTTATTAGTTTTCTCTATTACAATATTTGCTACTGCAGAATATGATACAGGTTTTTCTAGTACAACCTTTATTTTTATATTTATGCATTAGTGGATAGTATATCCATGACATTTTGTTCCGCAGAGTTAGTAGTTGATTACCTTTCATTACAAGGTTGTCAATAATACATAGTCATCTTCCACCTAAACTCTACTCAGGGTAGGAAAAAGCATCTTCTTGTAGCCATCTAATATTAAAGCTAATTATCACTGGTAGAGGTTTCATCAATGTAAATTGCAGTATGTAATGAATGATTATGTAGTTTTTTTTTAGAATCAGTCATTGAAAGTGTATCAGATTTACTTCACATTACTGAAAAGGCCATATTGACTGATACAGGGGGATACAATACTAGCTCCCAGTGGGATGCAGACAAGCCAAAATGTTATATATAAGCTGTAACACGTGTAAAATACTGATGAATATCCACTCACTCGCCTATCATTCAAGAGGGCACTGCTGCCCAGTATTCTAAATATATATGTAACCCATTATGCACTTTTGGTCACATTAAGAGATGAGTAAAGTTTTCAAAAATTAAATTTGGTCGCTCTGCCGATTTTTTTTTTTTTTTAATTGACTTTGATACGAATTAATTTGTCACAAAGAGCGTTAAATCAGGTCTATCTCAGACTGCAATTAAACGTTAGGGAGAATGTTTCGTGGTGTACATCATTGTGCAGTGCAGCAACATTCATAGCTAGTCCTTTCTGGTAGCAAAACAATTAGTGTGCGACAGAATGACAGGCAGGTCACATATATGGACATTCATCTCATCATGCAGGCCATCAACATTGCTAGCTAACCCATAGCTAAACTAACTAACTAACTAACTAACTAACTAAATAAATAAATAAATAAATAAATACAAGAATACAGCATCCTCTAGTAAAGCAAAAAAAAAAAAAAAACACTGCGCACCCCTGCAGTTGTCCCAATAACTATGTAGTGGAACAAGATAAGGACATGGAGGTAGCACCTATAAAGTAGTTCTGTTTCTTCTAGAATAACTGTGTGTCACTATTAGGCTTAGTTCAAACTTCACTTATTTGCTCAGCTGTTGTCAGCCCAAAGCAGATGCAGGTCAAAATTACAGAACAGGTGCAGATTTATTCATGGTATCTAATTTGAGAGTAGGCTTGGCTCCTGAATTTGCCTAGCAGTAAGGCTCCATTCACACGTCCGTGTGTCCGTTGTCTGTGTTTTGCGGATCCGCAAAACACGGACACCGGCCATGTGCGTTCCGCAATTTGCGGACCGCACATAATAGAAATGCCTTTTCTTGTCTGTGTATTCGGACAAGAATAGGACATGTTCTAATTTTTTCGGGAGCCGCAGAACGGAATCTTTTGCGGCCCCATTGAAAGTGAATGGGTCCGCACCCGTTCCGCAAAATTGCGGAACGGATGCGGACAGCATTTGCGGATGTGTGAATGGGGCCTAAGTGATGGAAATAATTGACCAAATAACAGAAGTTTGAACTCCACCTTACAGGTGAATGTTAGCGTCAGCTCGAATTTATCGGCATGGACTTCACTGTGCAGTGGCCCAAATTTCAAGTAGTGACTCCCTGACAGTGGGGAGGGTGTCAGCAGAAAGGCTATGTTGACCTCACTGTTTAATTTTCTGTTCTTCTGATTCATCAGAAGAACAGCCCAAAAAAAGCAGATTCTGTAGTTTGAGCATCCGCCTTCACAGCATCAGGAGTGGTTCCAAAACAGAGATAATGTGATAAAAATATGTGCATATCTTTTGTGTTTTGGACTCACTCCTGTTTTTGGCCTCCAAATCAAGATCAAATACTGATGCAAAAAGTCTGTATGAGAGAGGCCTTATGGACGCTCAAATGACAAGACCAATTTTTTGTTATTTTTCTCTTCTTCTGAAGGATCAGAAGGATGGAAAAATAAACAGTGATGTCAACATGGCCAAACAGGGAACCTAGTGGCCCCAAAACATACTGGTAATGGTGGCAACAGCACGTAGAGTCACAATAGTGGCCCCTGGAACATAGAGGGAAGGGTAGCAACAGCATGGAGTCACAATCGTGGCGCCAGAACAGAGTGGGGAGCGGGGCAATAGCAGTGACAGTAACAGGACAAGATGGTGACAGATTACAGCAGGGGCAGATGGCAGTAGAGGCAGCAAGCATGTGGCATCAGGCACGTAGAAGCATCAGAATAGTTGCAGCAGCATGTGGGCAGAAGTAAAGGGCCATTTGTCACAATGTTCCGGAGTGGCAGCACACTACAGTCAGAATGACCTAGTCTGTTGTATCAGGCACTGGTTTGTGGAAATCCTAGTTGATCCAGGCCTGATTCATCATTATAAAGGTTAATCTCTCAACAATTTGTGTTGAAAGTTGAGTTCCCTTATGGATAACTTTGCCCCCCAATGCCCTAAACATTGGCTTTGATGCCACATTACGGGCTGGGCAGGAAAGCTTGCCCAGGGAAAAACTTGGCCAGTTGCGGCCACACTTTAAGTTTGGCTGCCCAGTAGTCCAGGAGATCTTGGATTTTGGGGTGCCAGGGTGCAGTCCAAGTATGGCGCCACCTGTTGGTTCAAGTTCTGCTCGATGTCCTGCTGCTGCTAGGTGGTTTCTTCAGTAGGCAGGTGAAGACAAGTGTTCATCAGAGACTCAAGACTTAATTTGCTGCTGATGGAGCTGGTGCTGCTCCTGCCTAACTTTTTCCAGCAGTCATGGCAGTGGAGCGTGAGTGCAGAGGTCCCCCCAATTAGACCTTTATGAGGATGGGCAATGGCGCACATAGGCAATGACCAACCAACTACAAAGGATGTCTTGATAGTGGTTGTGTTTGTTAACCCTCTCAGAAGTTAAAAAAAGACACCCATTTTGGACCGCTAGTCAAGGTTCAACATTGTGCAAAGCCAGTAGTCATCCCTCTGCCGAATAATATATGTGGCTGTCACTACGCAAGCAACTCATCATGCATCTGGTCATTTGCACCAGGGACTCAGAGGTACTCCCTGCCTCCATCTCCACTTCATACTGTCACAGTCTGTCAAGGTCATATGTATCGTCTTCATTGTCGCTCTCTACCTCCTCATGCTCCTCCTCCTCCTCTCTTGTCGCTTGGCAGATAAACCACCTAGTTCTGTATAGAATTCCTCTGCGTTTATGTCCTCCTCCTCATTCTCCTTCTGTGCCAGTTCATCCTCCACAGTGTTTAGGTGACCGTGAGATGTAGGCACCATGTCTTCTGTCCCCTTGCCAGTTAGTTTTATCAACATCCCAACCAGGACTTAAATAAGTAGAAAGACATAATTAATACTGTAGTCCTGGTGACTGACAAATAAAGTGGCCTCCTCAAAGGGCCTGAGCAAATGGCAGGTGTCACGCATGAGCTGCCACTGATTAACGTCAAAGTGACACAGGTGAGTAGTGCTGTCCGTCTGCATCATCAAGAAATTAGTCTTGGGTTTCCACTGCTCATACAGTCAGTCCAACATGTGGAGGATGGCGTTGCAACATGTGGAAATGTTACATATGAGCAGTGTAGGGGAACACCACTCTGCCTTTGCAGCTCAAAGAGGACATGTTTTGCATGGTAAAAGTATCTGAATTGTGACTACAATGGAGGACATTGGGGCAGAAATCCGATGATTGCAATGGGGAGGTGGCATTGCCATCACCTGGCCAATTTGCTTGTGTGCTTGTGGACATAGATTGTCCTTGACCATAGTTACAGTTCCCCATGTCAGTGCTGGCATGAACTGTACTAGACAACCACAGGCTCAAGGACTGGGCCACCTTCTGCTCAACATACAGGAACAGGTTTTTTAGAGAAGTAATGATGGTGTGGGATTCTCCACCTTCATTCTCTGAAAAGTTCAGAGTCCATTGTAATGAAAGGGAGGTACTGTGGTACCAACAACTTGGCCAGGTGCACGTTCAGCTTCTGCGCCATTGGATGAGTGCACACATACTGCTGTCTCTTTGCAATTGCTTCGATGATCGATTGCTGGCAAAACACATGATAAGAAGTAATAGGATGAGGAGGAACATCAACAGCAATTGATGAAAGGAAAGAATGACAGCCTTCTTCTGCTAAGGTTGAGGAACCCTGACTCCTGGAGAAGGTGTTCGGGCCACAGGGGGATGCAGCAGTTGCTGCGTCAGGCTGTACTACTACATTAGTGCCACAGTTTTCCCAGGTCACTTTATGATGACTATCTATGTGTTGATGCAAGACCGTTGTGTCAACATTAGTACACTGATCACACTTCACCTTCTGCACACATATCCTGCATACCGCCACACTAACATCCTTAAAAAAAATTCCCACACTTCTGAGTATGGTATTTTACCCCCAACACTCCATGCTGACTGTCTGCCGCTGTGTTTATGAACCCGTGCACCGCTAGTTGCTTCTTAACAGGTAGGCTACATCATCCACTAATGACTGTTCGTCACTTATGTCATCCTCATTAATCTCATGGCCACATCCCTGTGCTCCCACCTGACTGTCATCATCGCTAGTTGCACACCTAAGGCAGGATGCAGCAGACCTCTGCTCCAAGTGTGTACTGACATGTAGCTGCTGGCTGTCCTCACTGAGCTGGTCCTTGCTGAGAAACAGAGCAGAGATGGCAGCATATATTACTTCCCAACCAGAAGGAGCAGCAAAAGAAAGAGACAGCGATAGGACAGGTGCGGGCACAGATGTCGCAGCATCTGATGTAAAAATGGAGGCCTTTCAGGAGTTAAAAAAATACCTTTCTGTTTGAGCATGAAGAGGCTGCCATGGCCATCTTGATTGAAGCTCCTGCACGAAATGTCAATGATGTCATACATCACCTCGCACAAGATTTTGCATGGGATATTTAATCAAGATTGCTGCGGCGGCCCCTTCGAGCTCAAATTGAGTTGATTTTCTTTTTTTATGCCATTTCAGGAAAAATTGATTTGTTACCACGAAGCACAAGAAAATTCAGCTTTGCGGTACATCAAATTTTCCCTGAGATTCGGATCAAAGTCCACTTCGGATACTTTGATTCGCTCAACTGTAACTATAATGGTAGAACATGGTTTGTGTTCACACAAGTTTTTTTGTTTGTTTTTTCTTTACAATATTAAAATACTGATTGAAGGACTGACTTACGCATTGACATCAGCTTGAATCTATTTGTTTTTGATCGATCTCGAAATTCGATTAGACATTAAATGCTTACGCATCAACACTTTAGGGATCAGATCGGTGTAACTAAATTGTAAATTTCTAAAGAATTCCTGAAAAAAGGGATAAAGACCAATGAGTACTGAAAATGAGGTGTTGCTGTATTCAGGAAAGTTGTGAGTGTTGCTTGTTTCACCCCTTGATTCATTCCTTGAGCGGAGTAGTTTCCAAAATGGGGTCACTTTTTTGGGGTTTTCTTTTTAGGGGTAGATCAGAGACTAACCCTTCAAATGTGACATGGCACCTGAAAACTATTCAAGCAAAATCTGCCCTCTAAAAATAATATTGCGCTCCTTTCCTTCTGAACCCTGCCATGTGCCCATGAAGAGATTTACAACCATATATGGGTTGTTTATGTAAATCACAGAATTTGAGTAATAAATATTGAGGTTTTCCTTGCTGTGCTACAGGAAAAATTTATTTAAATGGAAAATCCGCACAAAAAATCTTCAAATTTGACCTCCGCTGTACTTTAATTCCTGTGGAACATCTAATGGGTTAGCAAAGTTTGTATAGTCAGTTTTGAATAGTTTAAGGGGTGTGGTTTCTAAAATGTGGTCATTTTTGGGTGCTTTCTATTATTTAAGCTCCTTGAAATCACTTCATAACCGATTTGGTCCTTAAAAACACAGTTTTGAAAATGTTAATAAAAAATGTCAAAAATTGCTTCTAAAATTCTAAACCATCTAACATCTTAAAAAAAATAAATAAATAAAATAAAAAAAAATGATTCCAACATAGAGTACACATGAGAAATTAATAACCATTTTGCTAGGAATCACTATTTGCCTTAAAATAAGACACGTCAGATTTTCAAAATTGCTAATTTTGGAATTTTTTTAAAAAACATACAGTAAAGGCAAAACATATCAACTAATGTTTACCACTAACATGAAGAAAACAATCTTAGAATCACTTGGATCAGTAAAAGAAGGGGTTAAAGGGGTTGTGCAGTGGCATAATATTGATGACCTACAGTATCCTGAAAATAGGTCATCAATATCAGAACAGCCGATCAGCTGTTTGAAGTGATCCCCAGAAAGAATTAAAACAAAAAACACTGACTGAATTGCAATTTTGTTTGCCCTCCCAAAAATGAAATAAAGTAATATATGTGGTAAAATGGCACCAATAAAAACTACAGCCTGTCTAGAAAAAAAATGAGTCTTCACAAAGCTCAGTCTAAAATATAAAAGTTATGGCTCTTAAAAATTTATTTTAACAAAATTCATTTTCCAGGATGCAAATATTAAGCCTTCCCTTCTGTTCTTTACCATTTCCACAAACAGCAGTTTAGGACCACATATGATGTGCTTTGTACTAACTAAACTGAAAATTAAAAGACTGCATCTAATGCAACATACTTTTCCAGTCCGCAAAACAGACATGGTCCTCTGAGTGGACCCTTAATGAAAGCATTTCAAA
The DNA here is from genome assembly GCA_900303285.1 of Rhinella marina. Classification (NCBI taxonomy): domain Eukaryota; kingdom Metazoa; phylum Chordata; class Amphibia; order Anura; family Bufonidae; genus Rhinella; species Rhinella marina. The sequence continues at coordinate 23,176 of ONZH01025612.1, forward strand.
GTTATTACCGCATATTAGATTAAAAAATGGGGCTGTGTCCTTAAAAGGAATGTCACCTATATTTTTTTGCCATTTAAAACCAAATAGTGACACATATTCTTTTTTATTTTCTGATTTTAGGTTTTTTTTTATTTCCTGAACATGATTCTGTAGGCAGCCAACTTGAGCTGTTTTTAACAACATTTTGAGATATGCTTTATAGCAGACTTTATGACTTTATGGTTGAGTTTTCTAGATGCTTTGTTACTTGCAAAGGTGAGGAGGGAGTAGCAAAGCTATGATATGGCCTATTGTTTACCTGCATACCATCAACATCTTAGCAGTGAACATTAATTACAAGCCGTTCTATTCACTTCAATGGGACAGCTCATTCCTAATTACCTGTAATTACAACTGCTTACCACAGCGATGAAGATGGTGAGCAGGTAAACAAAGAAGGGAAGGCTGCGCTCGCACAGAGCATGGTCTTCTCTCCGGCCAGGTTATGGGCAGGGTTGATGGGTGTCAGACCCATCTTGATCAGGTCAATATCAAAATCCCGAATATTGAAGCCTTTAAACAATAGGTCACTTTCTGATTACATATTCCTTTTAAGTGGTTAATTAGTCATCTTCTGGCATAAGTCATCTTTTGACATCTTCTGGTAGTCATCTCCGTACAGCATTAAAATGTATGGACTTCGGCAAGGCAAATTTGTCACTGAAGTCTCGGTGAAGAACTTTGAGATTTGATTTTTAACCCTGAAAACAATTTTAAAACTTGGTTCCGAAGTCAGCTTCGTTACCGAGGTACCAGTTGGTACTGAAGCTGACTTTGGATACCTGCTTTAAAATGTTTTTCCAGTTTAATAATCAAATGCCAAAGTTATTCACCGAAGTCTTACGAGACTTCAGTAACAACTAATTTCATCTTGTTGGAGGCCATACATTTTAATCCTGAACTGAGTCAGAAATTTACTCCATAAAGTTCATAGTATCCATTTTTCAATACAATATACTGTGAATGAATTAGAGTCACTAAAGACTAATGACTTATCCTACCAAAAACATCCTCTATTCTATCTACGTGAACAGAAAAGTAAAAAACCTACGGCTCTTCGAAGGCAGGAAAGAAAAAAATGAAAAGGAAAATGGAAATGAAAATTGGCAGCCCTTAAGAAGTTAAAGTAAAAATTAAGTATTAGAGGTATGAGAAATTATATTTTTAAAATTTGTTGAGATATTTATTTACTATTTCAAAGGGAATTAGAGCTTTGATGATGAGGGGTAAAAGTGGTGTAGTAGGTTTTGGGATATTTTATATTGGAAGCTAATTTATAAAATCAAAATACATTTCTATATCTTTATGCATATAGTGTAAATAAAATAACATAAAATGCATGTGAATATGAAATATTAGATCACAGAAAGATTTGTGGTGCTAAAAGAAAACAAAAAAACTTTATTTGTTTTAATTGTTTAAAAATAGGCGGGAAAATATGCTATAATCTATATAATACTACCCTAATCAGCCTCCCGTACATATATCAAAAACCGTGCTGGTAAGGTGCTGGGAATGCCAGTAAAAGACCAACAACACCAGTCGGATGGCTGATAGGGATTGTCACAAATGTGAGTGCATACATCCAATCAAAGAGGTTGGCACTTCTCAACAATAAGCGCCAAACTGGGTTATGCACTCAACTGAAGTAGAGCACTTGCAATATTTTTTAGCGTTTAGGCACATCCCCCTCATCTGGGTCAGTGTCCAAATGCTCACTCCAGGACGGGAGCCTTATTGTGCAATAAATATGAATGCCTGCCTAAAGAAATGGGACTATTGAATGGCTCGACGCGTTTCTTAATAATCATCAGGAGCCCATAGATAATACCCTAAAGCAAGCAAGACAGTACAGACATGACGCTGTGCACAATTGAATCCACATGCACACAGCGTCTCCGGCACTTGGGCGGCCGTGAGGCGCCCGCCAACTGCTCCGCTATTTACAGGCTTCAAACACCCCGCCTGAGGGGAGAGGAGCCAATGGGATCGGAGCGCCGGGTAACGGGCGTGCCGTTAGGCCACGCCCCCCGTGCGCATCATCCGATCCACATCCACAAACGCTGGCGCCTCATCCAAGGTGATGCTAGGTCACCGGAATTCAGGGAATATAGTACAGGCGGATAATGTGTCTTATAGAAGGGAGGCTTGATAAGAGACATGAAAGAAGAAAAACGAAAGTAAGGTACCAGATGTATAAAGTATACACCAGTAATGAATGAGGCAATATAGAAGAGTAAGATCGCAACAATGTATCGGAGATGATACCTACCCAACCAATAAATAATATGAGATGGATATACTGACAGGCAGATGCATATCAATGATGAGGCTATATTTGAATAAATATTTATTATAAATGTTACCAACCCAGGGAAATATGAAGCACATAGATACATGTTACATACAGGAATACAGTGTGTGTAAGATACACAGCCAATTGTTAAAACGCAGTGTGTGAATTACACTGCATAGAAGGGATGCTACATAATCATATGAAACTATAATTTCTGTCCTGTGGCAATGTATTGGACCTACAGGAAAGATACATATGATATGTGATCATTGAGGCCGTGGGGTCGCATGGTACCCAACCGAAAAGTCCACTGCGCTTCTTTTTGAAGAAGACGTTTATCAAGGTCACCGCCACGAATGGACGGCTTGATGACCTCGACACCTTGAAATTTGACATGGCCTTCTATACCATTATGTTGATCCGTGACATGCCGGGCAATGGACGTATCCGCACCATTGCGTATATCGTTCAGGTGCTCACCGATCCGTCTGCGAAATTCTCGCAGGGTCTTACCAACATATTGAACCCCGCAGTCACAAGTTGCCAGGTATACCAGGCCAGTGGACTTACAGTTAATAAAGGTCCTGATACTGTAACTGCGTGACGTACATGTGCTTCTAAAACTATTCCCTGTCATAATGGAATTGCAGGCGATGCATCTCCCACATCGAAATGTCCCTTTAAGGGGATGATTTAACCAGTGGGAGGTTTGGGCAGATGGCGCATACAAGCTATGAACCAGACGGTCCCTGATGTTCCTACCCCTGCGATAAGTAATCGCAGGGTGGTCCCCCACTAGGTGTCCAACATCTGGATCTGCTTGTAGTATACCCCAGTATGTGGATAAAATCTCCCTAACCGGACCTGATGCGTCGTCAAAGTTTGCAATAATACGGACCACATCAGAGTCACTCTGTTTAATTTTAGGGGTAAGAAGAGATTTTCTTTCTATACCCATGGCATGTTGGTATGATTGTTGCAAAACTGGGAGGGGGTAACCGCGTTGCTGAAAACGATGTTTCAGATCAGTCGCGGCATAGCGGAAATCTCCCAGATTGCTACAATTGCGCCGTATCCTAAGATACTGTCCCCTGGGTATCCCACGTTTCAGGGACAGTGGGTGATGACTCTGCCAGCCCAGAAGACTATTAGTCGCTGTCTTCTTACGAAAAAGGCGAGTGCCTATGTTGCCGTCCCCATTTTTATAGATGGTCAGATCCAAAAAATTGATCATGGTGGGGTGAATTTCAAAGGTAAAAAATAGGCCCCAGTCATTCACATTCAAGGTCTGAACAAAGGCCGAGAAGGACTCTGGGCTACCCTTCCAGAAGATGAAAATGTCGTCGATGTATCTAAGCCAATATACAATCGACGACGACCATTCTAGCATGCTATCCCCAAACACCACTTCTCTTTCCCATCCGCCTAGATATAAATTGGCGTAAGTGGGAGCACAGGGGCTCCCCATGGCCACACCCCGCTTCTGATGATATACCTTTCTATTAAATAGAAAGATATTGTGCTCCAAAATAAATTTTAATAGTTGGAGCACAAAGTCATTGTGTGGCCATAAATGGGTGCCCCTTTGCTGCAGAAAGGAAGCCACAGTCTCACATCCCTTCCCATGCGGGATCGAACTATACAAGGCCTCCACATCGAGGCTCGCAAGGATGACATCCTGCTCAACATGGAGGCCATCCATTTTTTTGAGAACCTCCATGGAGTCCCTTGTATACGACGGAAGAGAGGTGACAAATGGCCTTAAGATCCGATCCACATATATGCTGATATTTTGGGTGAGACTATCATTGCCGGATACAATGGGCCGCCCCTTCAACGGGACAAGGCCCTTATGAATTTTCGGCAGCCCATAAAAACAGGCTAGAAGAGGGTGTTTGGGCATGAGAAACTCAAATTCAGATTTGCTGATAAGTTTGTGGTCAACAGCATCTTTAAGAATTTTTTTGAGCTCAATCATATGAGTTGGAAGTGTATTCGAGGGTATTACCTCATAACACTCCTGATCATTGAGGATTCGGTAACACATCAACTTGTATTGGGATTGGTCCATCACTACCACATTGCCCCCTTTGTCGGATGGCTTAATAACAATAGATTGGTCCGACTCCAATGATAACAAGGCCTGCAGCTCAACATATGAGAGATTATTTCTGCCTGATCTATATCCCTCAAGGGATTTTAGCTGGTCAGTCACGACCTTCAAGAATACATCCATAGGTGTATGGTCACCAATGGGTGGATTCTTGATAGATTGAGGTCGAAGGTCGGTGAACGGACCTTCTCCAGGGGATCTACTGCTCTCATCCCAAAGCCCCGCCAGCAGTTGGACGTCAGGTAAATCACTTTCCTCAATGCCCAGTTCGGCACATTGAGCCTTATCATGAGTGACATAAAACTTCCTCCATTTCAACTTCCTGACAAATAAGTGGAGGTCTTTGACCCAAGAAAAGAGGTCAAATTTGCTGGTTGGGACAAAGGAGAGCCCCCTATGGAGAACCCCCAGTTCCTCATTAGTGAGAATTCTTTTTGATAGATTGATTATCTGAGATTCATCAGACTTGGAAAAACACATGTCTGATGTTTGATCTATTTCCGGTTGCGAAGGAGATAATCGGACAGTGGAGGGCCTGTCCCTAAAAAATCCCCTCTAGCTCTAGAGCCTCTACCACCTCTGCTTCTGCCCCTGCCTCTAAATCTCCCCCTAGTTGGATATCCTGACTGTATAGGAGGTCTTCTGGGGCCGGGGTCAGTATCTGACTCTGCTTCAGAGGAAGATGGTTCAGTTTCCAATTCAATAACCCTGGTTTGTTTAGCACCAAAGTCCAGAATCCGTCCTTCTCTGAAGTCAGCAGTATCCCGTAAGTATTGAAAATGCTTACGCTCTTTCAATTGAGCCGTAAAGCGTTCCACTGTCTGTTGGAGTCTTTGTTCTTTTTGAACGTACTCGGGGTTAGATGAAAATCCCCTTACGCCCTCAATCAACCCTTGCAGTGTAGTAGTATTTTTGTCATAGACCTTACGTTCTTCGTCTAACAATAATGACATAAGTCGTAGGGAAGATTCAATAGACTCTCTTTCCCAACGAACATTAAACTCAGGGGAACAAATGCGTGTAACGGGCATGAAGGGAATACGTAACCCTCTGGGAACTATCTTCAATTTCAAGTATGTTTCCAGAGATTGTATTTCCCACCACCCCCGTATCTGATCTCTATAACAGTTGGTCAAGGCTTTGAAAGAGCTAGTGATACTGGGTGGTCGTGGTTCAGAGGGTAATTGTTCCTCAGAAAATACTGCTTTAGCCTCATTGCTCCATGCCTCAGTATTCAAGCCTCCCGATAAGAATCCTGCCATTCCCTACAATGGTTACAAAGTATATGGGAGAAAGAATGGTTCACAGACTAAATATATAAATCAATAAAGGTATACACCACTAAATGTATTAGATCACAGAAAGATTTGTGGTGCTAAAAGAAAACAAAAAAACTTTATTTGTTTTAATTGTTTAAAAATAGGCGGGAAAATATGCTATAATCTATATAATACTACCCTAATCAGCCTCCCGTACATATATCAAAAACCGTGCTGGTAAGGTGCTGGGAATGCCAGTAAAAGACCAACAACACCAGTCGGATGGCTGATAGGGATTGTCACAAATGTGAGTGCATACATCCAATCAAAGAGGTTGGCACTTCTCAACAATAAGCGCCAAACTGGGTTATGCACTCAACTGAAGTAGAGCACTTGCAATATTTTTTAGCGTTTAGGCACATCCCCCTCATCTGGGTCAGTGTCCAAATGCTCACTCCAGGACGGGAGCCTTATTGTGCAATAAATATGAATGCCTGCCTAAAGAAATGGGACTATTGAATGGCTCGACGCGTTTCTTAATAATCATCAGGAGCCCATAGATAATACCCTAAAGCAAGCAAGACAGTACAGACATGACGCTGTGCACAATTGAATCCACATGCTCACGGTTTTTGATATATGTACGGGAGGCTGATTAGGGTAGTATTATATAGATTATAGCATATTTTCCCGCCTATTTTTAAACAATTAAAACAAATAAAGTTTTTTTGTTTTCTTTTAGCACCACAAATCTTTCTGTGATCTAATACATTTAGTGGTGTATACCTTTATTGATTTATATTTTTAGTCTGTGAACCATTCTTTCTCCCATATACTTTGTAACCATTGTAGGGAATGGCAGGATTCTTATCGGGAGGCTTGAATACTGAGGCATGGAGCAATGAGGCTAAAGCAGTATTTTCTGAGGAACAATTACCCTCTGAACCACGACCACCCAGTATCACTAGCTCTTTCAAAGCCTTGACCAACTGTTATAGAGATCAGATACGGGGGTGGTGGGAAATACAATCTCTGGAAACATACTTGAAATTGAAGATAGTTCCCAGAGGGTTACGTATTCCCTTCATGCCCGTTACACGCATTTGTTCCCCTGAGTTTAATGTTCGTTGGGAAAGAGAGTCTATTGAATCTTCCCTACGACTTATGTCATTATTGTTAGACGAAGAACGTAAGGTCTATGACAAAAATACTACTACACTGCAAGGGTTGATTGAGGGCGTAAGGGGATTTTCATCTAACCCCGAGTACGTTCAAAAAGAACAAAGACTCCAACAGACAGTGGAACGCTTTACGGCTCAATTGAAAGAGCGTAAGCATTTTCAATACTTACGGGATACTGCTGACTTCAGAGAAGGACGGATTCTGGACTTTGGTGCTAAACAAACCAGGGTTATTGAATTGGAAACTGAACCATCTTCCTCTGAAGCAGAGTCAGATACTGACCCCGGCCCCAGAAGACCTCCTATACAGTCAGGATATCCAACTAGGGGGAGATTTAGAGGCAGGGGCAGAAGCAGAGGTGGTAGAGGCTCTAGAGCTAGAGGGGATTTTTTAGGGACAGGCCCTCCACTGTCCGATTATCTCCTTCGCAACCGGAAATAGATCAAACATCAGACATGTGTTTTTCCAAGTCTGATGAATCTCAGATAATCAATCTATCAAAAAGAATTCTCACTAATGAGGAACTGGGGGTTCTCCATAGGGGGCTCTCCTTTGTCCCAACCAGCAAATTTGACCTCTTTTCTTGGGTCAAAGACCTCCACTTATTTGTCAGGAAGTTGAAATGGAGGAAGTTTTATGTCACTCATGATAAGGCTCAATGTGCCGAACTGGGCATTGAGGAAAGTGATTTACCTGACGTCCAACTGCTGGCGGGGCTTTGGGATGAGAGCAGTAGATCCCCTGGAGAAGGTCCGTTCACCGACCTTCGACCTCAATCTATCAAGAATCCACCCATTGGTGACCATACACCTATGGATGTATTCTTGAAGGTCGTGACTGACCAGCTAAAATCCCTTGAGGGATATAGATCAGGCAGAAATAATCTCTCATATGTTGAGCTGCAGGCCTTGTTATCATTGGAGTCGGACCAATCTATTGTTATTAAGCCATCCGACAAAGGGGGCAATGTGGTAGTGATGGACCAATCCCAATACAAGTTGATGTGTTACCGAATCCTCAATGATCAGGAGTGTTATGAGGTAATACCCTCGAATACACTTCCAACTCATATGATTGAGCTCAAAAAAATTCTTAAAGATGCTGTTGACCACAAACTTATCAGCAAATCTGAATTTGAGTTTCTCATGCCCAAACACCCTCTTCTAGCCTGTTTTTATGGGCTGCCGAAAATTCATAAGGGCCTTGTCCCGTTGAAGGGGCGGCCCATTGTATCCGGCAATGATAGTCTCACCCAAAATATCAGCATATATGTGGATCGGATCTTAAGGCCATTTGTCACCTCTCTTCCGTCGTATACAAGGGACTCCATGGAGGTTCTCAAAAAAATGGATGGCCTCCATGTTGAGCAGGATGTCATCCTTGCGAGCCTCGATGTGGAGGCCTTGTATAGTTCGATCCCGCATGGGAAGGGATGTGAGACTGTGGCTTCCTTTCTGCAGCAAAGGGGCACCCATTTATGGCCACACAATGACTTTGTGCTCCAACTATTAAAATTTATTTTGGAGCACAATATCTTTCTATTTAATAGAAAGGTATATCATCAGAAGCGGGGTGTGGCCATGGGGAGCCCCTGTGCTCCCACTTACGCCAATTTATATCTAGGCGGATGGGAAGAGAAGTGGTGTTTGGGAATAGCATGCTAGAATGGTCGTCGTCGATTGTATATTGGCTTAGATACATCGACGACATTTTCATCTTCTGGAAGGGTAGCCCAGAGTCCTTCTCGGCCTTTGTTCAGACCTTGAATGTGAATGACTGGGGCCTATTTTTTACCTTTGAAATTCACCCCACCATGATCAATTTTTTGGATCTGACCATCTATAAAAATGGGGACGGCAACATAGGCACTCGCCTTTTTCGTAAGAAGACAGCGACTAATAGTCTTCTGGGCTGGCAGAGTCATCACCCACTGTCCCTGAAACGTGGGATACCCAGGGGACAGTATCTTAGGATACGGCGCAATTGTAGCAATCTGGGAGATTTCCGCTATGCCGCGACTGATCTGAAACATCGTTTTCAGCAACGCGGTTACCCCCTCCCAGTTTTGCAACAATCATACCAACATGCCATGGGTATAGAAAGAAAATCTCTTCTTACCCCTAAAATTAAACAGAGTGACTCTGATGTGGTCCGTATTATTGCAAACTTTGACGACGCATCAGGTCCGGTTAGGGAGATTTTATCCACATACTGGGGTATACTACAAGCAGATCCAGATGTTGGACACCTAGTGGGGGACCACCCTGCGATTACTTATCGCAGGGGTAGGAACATCAGGGACCGTCTGGTTCATAGCTTGTATGCGCCATCTGCCCAAACCTCCCACTGGTTAAATCATCCCCTTAAAGGGACATTTCGATGTGGGAGATGCATCGCCTGCAATTCCATTATGACAGGGAATAGTTTTAGAAGCACATGTACGTCACGCAGTTACAGTATCAGGACCTTTATTAACTGTAAGTCCACTGGCCTGGTATACCTGGCAACTTGTGACTGCGGGGTTCAATATGTTGGTAAGACCCTGCGAGAATTTCGCAGACGGATCGGTGAGCACCTGAACGATATACGCAATGGTGCGGATACGTCCATTGCCCGGCATGTCACGGATCAACATAATGGTATAGAAGGCCATGTCAAATTTCAAGGTGTCGAGGTCATCAAGCCGTCCATTCGTGGCGGTGACCTTGATAAACGTCTTCTTCAAAAAGAAGCGCAGTGGACTTTTCGGTTGGGTACCATGCGACCCCACGGCCTCAATGATCACATATCATATGTATCTTTCCTGTAGGTCCAATACATTGCCACAGGACAGAAATTATAGTTTCATATGATTATGTAGCATCCCTTCTATGCAGTGTAATTCACACACTGCGTTTTAACAATTGGCTGTGTATCTTACACACACTGTATTCCTGTATGTAACATGTATCTATGTGCTTCATATTTCCCTGGGTTGGTAACATTTATAATAAATATTTATTCAAATATAGCCTCATCATTGATATGCATCTGCCTGTCAGTATATCCATCTCATATTATTTATTGGTTGGGTAGGTATCATCTCCGATACATTGTTGCGATCTTACTCTTCTATATTGCCTCATTCATTACTGGTGTATACTTTATACATCTGGTACCTTACTTTCGTTTTTCTTCTTTCATGTCTCTTATCAAGCCTCCCTTCTATAAGACACATTATCCGCCTGTACTATATTCCCTGAATTCCGGTGACCTAGCATCACCTTGGATGAGGCGCCAGCGTTTGTGGATGTGGATCGGATGATGCGCACGGGGGGCGTGGCCTAACGGCACGCCCGTTACCCGGCGCTCCGATCCCATTGGCTCCTCTCCCCTCAGGCGGGGTGTTTGAAGCCTGTAAATAGCGGAGCAGTCGGCGGGCGCCTCACGGCCGCCCAAGTGCCGGAGACGCTGTGTGCATGTGGATTCAATTGTGCACAGCGTCATGTCTGTACTGTCTTGCTTGCTTTAGGGTATTATCTATGGGCTCCTGATGATTATTAAGAAACGCGTCGAGCCATTCAATAGTCCCATTTCTTTAGGCAGGCATTCATATTTATTGCACAATAAGGCTCCCGTCCTGGAGTGAGCATTTGGACACTGACCCAGATGAGGGGGATGTGCCTAAACGCTAAAAAATATTGCAAGTGCTCTACTTCAGTTGAGTGCATAACCCAGTTTGGCGCTTATTGTTGAGAAGTGCCAACCTCTTTGATTGGATGTATGCACTCACATTTGTGACAATCCCTATCAGCCATCCGACTGGTGTTGTTGGTCTTTTACTGGCATTCCCAGCACCTTACCAGCACGGTTTTTGATATATGTACGGGAGGCTGATTAGGGTAGTATTATATAGATTATAGCATATTTTCCCGCCTATTTTTAAACAATTAAAACAAATAAAGTTTTTTTGTTTTCTTTTAGCACCACAAATCTTTCTGTGATCTAATACATTTAGTGGTGTATACCTTTATTGATTTATATATTTAGTCTGTGAACCATGAATATGAAATATAAATAAAATACTATGATAAAGCATATTATAAACTAGTGACAGCATCTTAATGTGCAAAATAGATCAGCTATGACCAGAATTGCCCTACAATTCATTTTTTCTTAAAATAGGTTCCTCTCATGAAATCTTTTATTTTAAGTTCATGTCTTAAATAAATGTCTGAGCGGACAGGCCAGTTACGTAGAAGCAATTTTCCCATAGCATCTCAATTATCAGAAAGCCAGCTTGAATAGACTATCCATTATCTTTAATAACTTTGACTAGTATTATTGGATTACTATTTTTCTGAGATCAAGAGTAGCAACCATCTACGACACTGAGTTTAGCTGAAAAATATATGAATCTTGTGCTAGCTACACATTAGGAATGGAACGTGTACCCCAGGTTTCTCAATTTTGATAGCAGATATGTAGTCTAATTTGCTACTGTATAAAATTATTTAACTATTCATCCCCATTAGAGATGAGCGAATCTATTCGGCGCTTCGTAGATTCGTATTGAATCTTGGAAATTTTCTTCTCCGAAGCGAATCCAACAAAATTCGGATTCGCTTCGTATTATTCGTTAACGTACGCAAAAATGTGGAAAGTGAACAGAAAAGAAAAAATTACACAACAAAATCAATTGTTGGGCACAAAACTTAAGTAGTAATTCTATGTTACAAGTCTATTAGAAGGAGGAGCAAAAACACATACAATAAGGGAAACACTTCTAGATGAAAATGTTCAATCCAAAGTCTCAAAGTCCCTTAGGTTCTAAAGTGTCCAATTTGTAAATCCATTTCAGTTCCAATTTTTTTAGCACAGATTTGCGATTGCCACTAGAGATGAGCGAACGTGCTCGTAACGAGCACTGTACCGCTCGGCTCCACTGCACTCGCATGGGCGCAGGCATCCACTTCCGTCCTCCTCACCCGACAGAAGCAGATGCCTGCGCCCATGCGAGCGCAGGGGAGCCGAGCGCTACAGTGCTCGTTACGAGCACGTTCGCTCATCTCTAATCGCCACCTCTACGTGGTTGTGGAACCCAATCAATAATCAGAAATCTCAATTGAGAGATGTTGTGCCGATATTTAGTGAAATGTTCAGAGACTGGTAACTCAAGGACAGAGTTGCGAATTTTTGATTTGAGTTGAGTAATTCTTTTTTTAATTTCCTGTGTGGTTTCTAATACATATAGTAGGCCAAATGGGCATTGTTTAAACTGTTGTCATTGTAGCAGCATGCTCAGGGGAAACTCATTTGGACATCCTGTGGTGATGTGTACTGGAAAGCTGGAAGGGGTGTGTATCTCACTCAGGTTCCTCAACTGGGTGAGATGAATAAAATCCAGGTAGATGGTGCTGGCTTCAGCAAACTTAGTGGCTGGAGCTATCTTGATAGTAATAGCTGGGCTGGATTTTATTTGAGTTGGGAAGGTAGGTCGGCAGTGGGACCTTTCCAACCCACCCAATTCCAGGGCATGTCTTTTCTCTGGCCTAAGGAGATCCCAGGTGAGGCCAGCTGGTGTAATCTGGGAGGGATAAATAATCCTCCAGTGTGTCAGTCTGGGGAGAGGCACTGACCCTGAGATAGGGTGAAGCCAGTGAGGCTTGGTGTGGTCTCAGCCAGGTGGGCTGAAGGGGACCACAGGCTACGTATAGCCGGATCTCTCCCGAGACTCTGAATTTGTGTGGAGGTCACGGCCCGGAAGCGGCTGACCCAGACGGCTGAGGGAAGCCGCAACAAAAGCTGCTTGTGAACAGCGTCTTATTAAAGGTGAGATAGGGAAACCTATGTCTAGCCAGAGCCTAGCCGGGCAGGTATTTTGGTTTATGATTTGTTTTGTGTTGAGTGCTGGTACCAATAAAATAGAGTTGGACCTGGAAAACCTCGTATTTATGAAGAAATTGTGTGATGTGACCCCCTGAGCGTGTACGATCCCTTACAATCCCCAAACAGGGTCCAGGTATTACATTCAACATTATTACACTTGCAGCTCCTCCTACGTGATTTACATTTTACAAAGCTGCTGATCTAATAATAAACGGGAAGTGTGCTGCGGTTATCTCTACTACTCTGCTACCTTGAGGGGATCCCTAGCCGGGATCACCTTCTGCGGGCACCAAGTTTGGACTTGATTATTAGGTACCTGGTTTACTGGTATGATTTACCCCATGGTGGGCATTGTAGTGCTGCTTGCTATTTTTTACTTTATGTTGCCATCATTTTGTAAATGTCATTTTATTTTTTAGGATATTAGAATGCTTAGAAAGCTATTTTTTACATTTTCAAAAAAAATTTCCAAACCATTTTTTTAAGCACCAATTCAGATATAAAGTGATTTTGAGGAGCTTACATAATGGAAACCACCCATAAATGACCCTATTTTAGAAACCACACCTCTCAAATTATTCAAAACTGATGTTGCAAACTTTGTTAACCCTTTAGCTGTTCCAAATGAATTGAAGGAAAATGGAGGTGAAATGTCAATTTTTTTTTTTTTTGGCAGATTTTTCATGTTGATCGATTTTTTTTTTCTTGCAACACAGCAAGGGTTAACAGCAAAAGAAACCTCCATATGTATTACCCTGATTTAGCAGTTTACAGAAATACCTCATATGTGGTAATAAACTGCTGTAGGGGCACATGGCAGTGGCCAGAGGGAAATGTAGAATGGTTTTTGGGCACGATTTTGTATTTGAAGAGACCCTGATGTACCCCTACAGTGGAAACCCTCAAAAAGTGACCCAATTTTGTAAACTACACCCCTCAAAGAATTTATTAAGGGGTGTACTGAGCACTTTTATCCCATAAACGTTTTACAGAATTTAGAAACACTTGGGTGTGAAAAAAAAAAGTTTCATTTTGCATTAGCCACAAATTTTTCACTTTCACAAGGGGTAACAGGAGAAAAAGCACCCCATAATTTGTTACTTATTTTCTCCTGAATATGGCAGTACCCCATATGTGGTGGTAAAATGCTGTAATGGCACATGGCAGGACACAGAAGGGAATGAGCGCCATATGGCTTTTGCAGCACAGATTTTGATTGATTGGTTTATGGGCGCCACTTTATGTTTTGAGCAATTGTCTTATATGGGGGTTCACTTTTTGCAGGATGAGGTGACGTTTTCATTGCGTACCATTTTGGGATACCTATTACTTTTTGATCATTTGATATTACACATTTTATAAGGCAAGGTGACAAAAAATGACTATTCTGGTACAGCTTTTATTTATTTATTTTTACAGTGTTAACCTGACAGGGTGCATCATGTGATATTTTTATAGAGCAGGTTGTTATGGATGCGAAGATACCTAATATGTCATATTTATTTTTATTTTTGTTAAGTTTTACACAGTAAAAGCATTTTTGACAAGACAAAATATCTTGTTTTTGTGTTGCCATTTACTGAGAGCCATATTTTATTATTTTTTGAGCGATTGTCTTATTTAGGGTCTCATTTTAGTGGGATAAGATTACTGTTTGATTGGTACCATTTTGGGGTATATAAGACTTTATGATTGCTTGACATTACACTTTTTGTGAGACAATGTGACAAGAATTGTCTGTTTTAGCCCAGTTTTTATTTTTATTTTTTTACAGCATTCACCTGAAGGGGCATATCATGGGAGATTGTTATAGAGCAGGTTGTTACGGACGCGGCAATACCTAATGTGTCTATTTTTTATTAATTTTTACATGGTAAAAGTATTTTTGCATAGAATAAAATCTTGTTTTTGCGCTTTCATTTTCTGAGAGCAATACTTTTTTATTTTTTGAGCGATTGTCTTAGGTAGGGTCTAATTTTTTGCGGGATGAGATGATGGTTTGATTGGTACCATTTTGGGGTACATACAACTTGATACGCTTGGTATTACATACGACTTTGCTTGATATTACACTTTTTGTGAGGGAAGGTGACCAAAAAATAAAGTTGCCTTCCATTTCATACCCCCACATCCTATTACCCTGGTGGCCAAACCCATGTAAGATGATAGGGAGTTACATTACAGGAGCAAGAGTAGGCATCTCTGCGTTTTATCTATTTGTCCTTTCTATGAAATGCAGTAGTATGATGAGTATAATCAATTTACTGAAGATTTTTGGAAGGTTTACGGTACAGAACACTAGCAAATTTATACTTGCATTTTCATAGTCCCCACTAGCCTGGATCCAGCAGGACTGTTCTGTATTTGAGGGACTATCCCATTGTTTTAGGAAGTTTGCCATATGTCCTGCTGCTGTCTCCACACACCCTTTTGCACCATCATTGTGCTATCAGATTGAGTACATATTGATGCACAGCATGTATTTCTGCTTGCATGCTTCTGTCTCCTGCACTTGTGAGGTCCATCCAAATTAAATCAGAGTGGTGCTCTGTAGGATTGGTTTGGTGCAGATTGACTTGAGGAGGCATGATTGGGAGGAGACTTTGTGCAGTTAGAGGCTGAGCATACCACCTAATGTGTTCCTCTTTCCATTCATTAAATGTTGAGAAGTACACAATATGGAAAAAATATTAACCCCCTTTTGGGACAAACTAGAAAGAAATGTCATATAAATATTTATAACGTAGAGAGAATAACTTGATATTAATTCTGATTAATGGACTACAAGTCCCAGCAGTTCCAATTCACCGCCTACACAGCATGAGCTTTGAAATAAATATGAGTAGTTCATCCAGCTTTCACTGTATCAGTAACTCACATACATAAAAATACTATACTTAATCTCTCATTGCAGTGCTGTATTAGATCTCACCAGCAGAGGAATATCAGCATGGCATTCCATGCACTTTCTCTAACAGTGTCCACTTGGCATTCAAATTTTCTTCCTCAATTCTATTAGAGATGAGCGAGTAGTGTTTGATCGAGCCGGTATTCGATCGAATACTACGATATTCGGCATACTCGATTTCAATCGAGTATAACGGCGATGGCGCACTTAGAATTCGTTTCCCCTCCCACCTTCCCTGGCGCTCTTTTTCCACCAATCAACATGCAGGGGGGGTATGACAGGCACGCTGAGCACGCTGGCAGCGCGAAAACAGCGTCTACATGGATTGGCTGGAAAAACCATGTGACCTCGAATATTAAAAACTCAGCTCTTCCTGCTCGTACGCATATGCTGCTGCATATGCAGAGGCTGGAGAAGGGACAGACAGGTTTTAGCAGTTGGACAGGCAGGAGCGTGATTAAAAGCCCTTATCAGGGCTACTATAGTGCACTACAGTGATAGCTTTACTACAAGATACACTTTACAGAGAACGGCTGCCGTATTCAGGGATAGCTGCTGGAGTAGGGACAGAGAGAGGCATTAGTGGTGTATTAGGTGCTCTGCTACATACCAAACTATATTTGGCACTACTGTACAGCGTTCTTTTTGGCTGAAAAACCCTGTTATATAACTAGTGTGTATATGCACCATCTGATCTGGCAGTATACGGCTGTGAATTTTATTTTATTTTTTTAAATACAGTTTATTTGGCTCTAGTGTTCTGGGTTCTGTGTGCCTGCAATACCCTTTTTGTATACCAGGTGTAAATACCCACCGTCTTGTACAGTTAGTACACGGCTGTGTACCTTGAAATATACAATATCTAGGCCTTTTAATTGGCCACTGTACTGTGCGTTCTCTTGCTAAATTATTTCACATACCTGGTGTAAATACCCACCGTCTGTTCAGTTAGTACACGGCTGTGTAACTTGAAATATACAATATCTAGGCCTTTTAATTGGCCACTGTACTGTGCGTTCTCTTGCTAAATTATTTCACATACCTGGTGTAAATACCCACCGTCTGTTCAGTTAGTACACGGCTGTGTACCTTCAAATATACAATATCTAGGCCATTTAATTGGCCACTGTACTGTGCGTTCTCTTGCTAAATTATTTCACATACCTGGTGTAAATACCCACCGTCTGTACAGTTAGTACACGGCAGTGTACCTTGAAATATACAATATCTAGGCCTTTTAATTTGCCACTATACTGTGCGTTCTCTTGCTAAATTATTTTAAAAACCTGGTGTAAATACCCACCGTCTGAGCAGTTAGTACACGGCTGTGTACCTTGAAATATACAATATCTAGGCCTTTTAATTGGCCACTATACTGTGCGTTCTCTTGCTAAATTATTTCACATACCTGGTGTAAATACCCACCGTCTGAGCAGTTAGTACACGGCTGTGTACCTTGAAATATACAATATCTAGGCCTTTTAATTGGCCACTGTACTGTGCGTTCTCTTGCTAAATTATTTCACATACCTGGTGTAAATACCCACCGTCTGTTCAGTTAGTACACGGCTGTGTACCTTGAAATATACAATATCTAGGCCTTTTAATTGGCCACTGTACTGTGCGTTCTCTTGCTAAATTATTTCACATACCTGGTGTAAATACCCACCGTCTGTTCAGTTAGTACATGGCTGTGTACCTTGAAATATACAATATCTAGGCCTTTTAATTGGCCACTATACTGTGCGTTCTCTTGCTAAATTATTCACATACCTGGTGTAAATACCCACCGTCTGTACAGTTAGTACACGGCTGTGTACCTTGAAAATATACAATATCTAGGCCTTTTAATTGGCCACTATACTGTGCGTTCTCTTGCTAAATTATTTCACATACCTGGTGTAAATACCCACCGTCTGTACAGTTAGTACACGGCTGTGTACCTTGAAATATACAATATCTAGGCCTTTTAATTGGCCACTATACTGTGCGTTCTCTTGCTAAATTATTTCACATACCTGGTGTAAATACCCACCGTCTGTACAGTTAGTACACGGCTGTGTACCTTGAAATATACAATATCTAGGCCTTTTAATTGGCCACTATACTGTGCGTTCTCTTGCTAAATTATTTCACATACCTGGTGTAAATACCCACCGTCTGTTCAGTTAGTACACGGCTGTGTACCTTGAAATATACAATATCTAGGCCTTTTAATTGGCCACTATACTGTGCGTTCTCTTGCTAAATTATTTCACATACCTGGTGTAAATACCCACCGTCTGTACAGTTAGTACACGGCTGTGTACCTTGAAATATACAATATCTAGGCCTTTTAATTGGCCACTATACTGTGCGTTCTCTTGCTAAATTATTTCACATACCTGGTGTAAATACCCACCGTCTGTACAGTTAGTACACGGCTGTGTACCTTGAAATATACAATATCTAGGCCTTTTAATTGCCCACTATACTGTGCGTTCTCTTGCTAAATTATTTCACATACCTGGTGTAAATACCCACCGTCTGAGCAGTTAGTACACGGCTGTGTACCTTGAAATATACAATATCTAGGCCTTTTAATTGGCCACTGTACTGTGCGTTCTCTTGCTAAATTATTTCACATACCTGGTGTAAATACCCACCGTCTGTTCAGTTAGTACACGGCTGTGTACCTTGAAATATACAATATCTAGGCCTTTTTAATTGGCCACTGTACTGTGCGTTCTCTTGCTAAATTATTTCACATACCTGGTGTAAATACCCACCGTCTGTACAGTTAGTACACGGCTGTGTACCTTGAAATATACAATATCTAGGCCTTTTAATTGGCCACTATACTGTGCGTTCTCTTGCTAAATTATTTCACATATCTGGTGTAAATACCCACCGTCTGAGCAGTTAGTACACGGCTGTGTACCTTGAAATATACAATATCTAGGCCTTTTAATTGGCCACTGTACTGTGCGTTCTCTTGCTAAATTATTTCACATACCTGATGTAAATACCCACCGTCTGTTCAGTTAGTACACGGCTGTGTACCTTGAAATATACAATATCTAGGCCATTTAATTGGCCACTGTACTGTGCGTTCTCTTGCTAATTATTTCACATACCTGGTGTAAATACCCACCGTCTGTACAGTTAGTACACGGCAGTGTACCTTGAAATATACAATATCTAGGCCTTTTAATTTGCCACTATACTGTGCGTTCTCTCTTGCTAAATTATTTCACATAACCTGGTGTAAATACCCACCGTCTGAGCAGTTAGTACACGGCTGTGTACCTTGAAATATACAATATCTAGGCCTTTAATTGGCCACTATAACTTGTGCGTTCTCTTGCTAAATTATTTCACATACCTAATTAATATACCCAAAATATTGTATTTGCAACCAAAAAAAAATAAAATGCGGAGGGGGGCTAGCGGAATCGGACGAGGATGGGGGCGCGGAAATGCTGTTGGTGGCCTTGTTGAAGCCAGTGGGGAT